>ML777594.1:285899-339717 GCA_009831015.1 Picea engelmannii | reverse complement strand
AAAAAGATACTTTTCCCGTCCCGCATACATGAATCTCATATGTGATATTTGATTTTATGTTTTTATCTCTAACCCTATAATAGATCAGTAGCATGCATGCATAGTATTGTTTGATTGCAGGAATCTTTGTGGAAGGAGCAGCAGCGGCAAAAGGACAAGAAATTCAACGGAGGATCTACTCCAGCCGTCCGGAAAAAGGTTGGTCTATTCTTCTCTTGTATGCATGTGAAGAAAGAGGTTTCAGATTCGGGTAGAAGGTCAAAAGTTAAGTCTTAAGGGTCATTTTCTGCGTATAAGTTTAGAGCCCTAGCTTATTATTCCGTAGGGTAGAAATACCCAACAACAAAGATAAATGACCAAATTTGGTCATGGGATATAACTAGACTAAAAATGATCACATAACAATTGGTCATTTATTTTTTCATCTTTAGTTGTGTCACTCCGACAATGGAAAATTACAATTTTGACAATGAATTTGTACAATTTACCAAATTCTAACACTGCAGATGGATTTAGAGACCCCCTAACTAAATTCTAACACTACAGATGGATTTAGAGACTCCCTTTCTAGGGGGTCTTTGAATTCATCTGCAGTGTTAGAATTTAGTAAATTGTATGCCCCCTCATGTGTCACAACTTAGGAATTGACACCAAATTAGATATCATGACGATGTCCTTGCGAATTATGTCTTATATTTATTGTCATCTTGAGAATTCCCTTAGGAACTAATTACTTTGAACTAGATCCAACCATTGTAAACTACTCCATATAGTCAATTATTAGACTTTATGTTGCACATTGAGAGATTTAATTTGGGGGGATTAGGTATGAACTAATTACTTTGAACTAGATCCAACCATGCAGGGAAACTACTCCATATAGTCAATTATTATACTTTATATTGCACATTGAGAGATTTAATTTGAGGGGCTTAGGAAATTGACACCAAATTAGCTATTATGACGATGTCCTAGCGAGCTATGGCTTATATCAACATCTTGAAAATTCCCTTAGGAACTAATTACTTTGAACTAAATCCAACCATGGGAAAATACTTCATATAGTCAATTATTAGACTTTATATTACACATTATATTACACATTGAGAGATTTAATTTGGGGGGCTTAGGCATAGTAAAACTTATTCATACGATATGTGTAAAAATGGGTTGTTCATTAATCCATATCAATAAATGACCCAATGGAAGTTATTTATAATATAAAATAAAATTATTATAGTGTATGGTAATGATGGAATGACATATAATTATAATATGAGATATTTTTCACACCACCGTGTGTAAATAAAATTACATTATGATAGTGTATGCACTCGGTAAGTAACTATGGCGTTTGCAAACCACATGTAATGATAATGCATTTCATTGATAATTGTTCGACATTTCTATAATTTTTCAACATTGCTACTTCCATTAGCAGAAGCCTGTATCAAACGACATGGTGGAGAGAGGAGGGTTTTACATATGCGTTATGCCTTGGCTGACTTCTCCATCTATTAATGGAGTTCATCCTGCTCATATTTAGTTAATTGGCAGGAGGGTGAGTGGAAACCGGGTTAAGGGATTAATTTTATCTCTACGAGTAGTTTACATATGCAAAATTCACTAGCACACTTCTCCATTCATTAATGGAGTTTAGCCTATCCATTACTAGTTAATTACCAGGAAGGGTAATTGGTGGGAAGGGGCGTGATAACCGAGTTAAAGGATTTTATTAAGTGATGACCGTTGAATTTGTTTTTTGGGTTACACTATATATGTACCATTAGTAGTAGCAATGGATAAGAAAACTAAAATGGACAGAACTTTAAGGATTTTGAAGAGGCGCGCAAGGGCTTCTTTAGTAGCAGAGTTGAAATCCACATCTTCCGCTTCTTAGGTTAGTCAATTTTGTTCTCAGTATTCTTTATTTTTTATATTTCTTAATGCATAGAAATCTCATGGATGATAAGCTTAATTCAAGAAGAGAATAATGAGACTGATCCATAAACATCATCCATTGGGGGTTTTCTATCTTATAGATATCTAAACGTATTGAAATTTCTTTATAAATTTCTCAATAAACTATCCCAAAAATATTATGGAGTGGTTAGGAAAATTCAGAAACCATATCCTATCTTCCCCTTATATAGAATGAGAAAACAATATGGATAAGACATCATCTGCCTCTATAGAAAAATTAGTAGTGTAGTCTTGGATGGTAGTGAGATGATCTTCAACAATAATGAAGGCCATTTTCTCCAATAGAACTAGGCCATATTTGAGGTAGTCATCATGCAAGTCCCCTAGATGTTCTGCAGGTGGTAGGATAAGGGATTTGAGTATGGATACTAACCAAGGATTATGGTTGTTTGGCCTAACCATAAGAATATTAGGGTTTTGAATCAGAGGATGACTTGGGGTTTTAACTAAGGGTTGGGTCACAGAATGGATAAACACTTGGAGGGTAGGAATAACCACAACCTGAGGTGATGATGTGGGGCTGGAGGTTGATGATATAGGACTTTGAATATTCCTTATATATAATGGGGCCTTGTGAGAGAAGGAAATGTCTAACCTTAGTATCTTCCAAAACCCTACTAACCTCTCTTTTAAATTTTTCCCCACGTCAGAATATTATTGTTTAGGGCCAACCAAAAAACAATATTCCCTTTGTGAGGAACATGCATTTTCTAAGATTCTCCACCGCCACTTGAGATCAAAATGGATGGTGTATATGAAGGTAAAATATTATCCATTTTTTAACGAGTAATATTTATTCTATTTATTCCCCCCCACACCACTGTACTGAGTCCCCCTAGGTATTTGTGACTTTCATGGAGTCTATGTTTAGAATATTCCTGTAGATGTTCCATTATACTGCATAAATTCCTCCCAGTCTTAGATCTATATCACTTTTCCATCTCAAACTCCATTTGTCCTTTATGTCCCTATCATATGCATTAACTAAAAGGAACACCTGTCTTTCTTGTAGTTTCCTAATGAGATCCTCAGACACATTGAAACAACTTTTCAACCCACCCAGGGGTCTTGAACTATAAGCAATATGACTTCCCCAACTAAGGATGAATAGACTTATTTTCAAAGAAATAAATAGTAATTTTAGGTAATGGAACTTCACTAGGGAGTTATTTCGGCTACTATGGATTCTGTCAATAGATCCCATTTCATAAAGGAAGTGATTAATATAAGGATGCTTAGGATTCATATTAAGACATACACACAACATAAGGAGAAAGGGATTCAATGTGTCTTCATAGCAAGTTTGCATTACAAATTGACATCACAGAAACTTCATAGCGTAGTTTCCCCCTAATAAATATTTGTTGGCCCTTGGTTATGAAAGGAAACGAAGAACAAGGAAGAAAAGGTAAAAGGTGAACTTCGTGGGAGACACAGTGACTGTCACTGGGTCGAAGTGAGCAAAAGAATAGAAAAGATGGAGTGAAGTGCAGAAAAGAAAGTTGTTGGATGAGGAGATTGAGGATGATAGATCAACAAGGAAGATGGATCGAGGATGACTCGGGAAGTGGAAAAATCCACTATTGGATTCTTTGGAGCACCACACAAGAAGGAAGGAAAGACAGGCTGGCGAAGCCCGAAAAAAGTGGATCAAGTTGACCTAGGGTCTTAGATACCTAGGGTTTTGGTAATTAGGGTTTTGACACCTAGGTTTCAACCTAAGGTTGTCGGTGAGGTATTGTAATGTATAAATAAAGGTCAAGGGGACCTGGGTCAGGGGGGGTATAATTGTTATTGAGTCAACTCTATTGTTGTGGTGAGAGGTCATTATATTGTGAGAGAGAAGTGCAGAGGGTGAGAGCCTTCAGGTATTGTAAGATCTTTAGCTGGGTGTGAAGATCAGATCATGTAGCTTGGTGCACAGGAAGGGGGAGAGAAAGAGATAAGGGGAGATGGGATCTGTTGTCCAAGAGTGCAAATCATAACTATAAGATTTATCTTAATATATCATAAGCACAGTTTTGTGGATGTATCTCTAGAGAGAGGGTGAACCACGTATATTTTGTGTTGTGTGAGTGATTAATGTTGTGATCTCTGTCCTTATTATCCTATTATTTGCATTACTGTGTTAGATCAAGATTTATAGCTGCGTAGAGTAGATCTTGTTGATAAGTGATATATGATTACTGTGATTGTTGTTATACAAGATCTGCTTGATATTCCTCTGGTTTTAGATATCTTTTTCCTGCAACCCCCTCATCATTGCTTCGGGTGAGACTGCATCTACTTCGTAGGTGTTGCTGAAAGGGCTAGTAGCTAGGGCTTGTTGGTGCGCTCTTGGAGTGAACCCTGGGTCTTCCCTTGTGTCAACAAATGGTTTCATTGTTGAGACAAGAATCTTTTTAAGGGAATGTCAAGGTGGTTCCCATTGAAGACACAGATTCAAAAGTGGATAGAGGATCAAGAGAAGGACTTTGTTGAATCCCAGAACAAGAACCCTAAACTGAGTACTGAAGATTGGCTACAAAGATACATCTTCACTAACATTCATGAGATCTTCTTTGGAGGAATCCATCAGGAGCTACACGAGTGGTTGGTTAGGTTAGATGACACACAGTTTGAGACCATATCTAGACCTCCTATGGTTTGGACACCATCACTGATCCAGAAGGTCAAGAGAATTGACAACACTATATCCAGAGCAATAGATCATTGGTTTGATAGTACCATTGGAGGGTATATCACCGAGTTTGTTGTTGACATAACAAAATCATATAGCCAAGCTGAGAGATACTTTTTCAAAGGACCCAGAGGAAACTTTTTGCACTTTCTGAAGCTAAGAATCAAGATGCTCTTGCATGAAAACCACATCTTGAAAATACGGTAGATTGGTCGGACCTGAAAAGGATAATGTTCAAGATCTCATACAACGATAGTGACACAGAAGTAGGACATACACACAGTGGGAAAGTATTCCGAGGGGTTCACCTTGAGAACTTGTTTAAGAAAAATTACGGAGAAGAGGGTTTATATAGTGAATAAGAGGTAGATCTAACCGACAAAGAACATCCAAAGCCCTCCAAAACAGAAGAAGAGGAAGATGAAGAACTGTGCCAAAGAGAGACAAAAAACTTAGGAACTACACGGACTATTGAAATAAGTAACGCTAATCCTCCTGTTGTCCCAATAGTACTTAGCAGTCAGAATAGTTGGAACCACCAGAATCTTCAGAGTATTTTTACTAGTAGCTCAACATATACTCAGACAAGAAGCCTAGTCATGTCTATGGCAGATGAAATGAGACTCCCTATCTTTAGAGGAGATGGATATGAAGATCCAGATCAGCATTGGTTTTTGTGTGAATCTGTATGGAATATTAAAAGGATCACCAATGAAGCCATCAAGAGAACCCAGTTCAGAACTACGCTAAGGGATCGCGCACTGAGCTGGTACATGAAACTTGTCCAAGGAATGGCACAGCCTAAGCCCCCAAATGAGATCAAGAATGCGCTGATTGAAAAGTTCAAGAAACCTAAGTTAGAGTCACAATGTATTACATAAATAAAAGAGATTAAACAAAAGGTAGCAGAACCTGTTTGGGAGTTCGACCAGAGATTCAAGACCCTGACAGACCGATTAACTTTTCAGATCCCCGATGAACATAACAAAGAATGGTTCATCACTACGATGTTACCACACATAAGAGTCCCTCTGATGTAGTAGAAGATTGCATCACAGGAAAAATCTTTGGAGATCACCATGAAGCTTGAATCAACACCAATGGGAGAATCTAGCTCAGGCATTAGCTAGATCACGAGCCAACTAACTAGTTTGTCTTTACAGGTCGAGGATATGAAGAAAGATAAGAGAAAAGAAAAAAGGGAAGATATCTGGTGTGTAAGATGGAGATATGAAGGCCATGATAAGGAACACTGTCCCTTATTTCATGAGTACTTGGTCTCAGGGGCACTGAGCCCCTTAAAACAAGTTAACCTACCTTGGTACGATGTATGCAGAAATAGGCATCACCCAGGTGAGTGCTACTACATGTAGAAGTATGTTCAGACAACCACAAACTTGTATTGTACATTCTGTAAATCAGTGGGGCACAATGATCGATATTGTAGAGCTTATGATCTCATGCATGAAAGGTCAAGAGACATATACAAGATTCAAGGAGAAGTACAACAAGAAGGAAACACTCTGCAGTACAACTCTCTAGGGAGAGGAAAATTCACTCCTCGCGATGGATACAGAGGATGAGGAGGAGGAGGAGGTATGGGCCGAGGCCGAGGACAAATAATTTGTTACAACTGCATGAAACCAAGACATTTAGGAAGGGATTGTCATAATCCTTGCACAACCTATAGTTATTGTAACTCCTTCGAGCATGTCATAAAGGAATTCCCTGTGCTACTGGATAAACTTAAGGAAATATGAGGACCTCAGCAGAACCCACAAGTACAATTGATATATGCAGAACCTCACAAAGAAGACCCTAGAGTCAATGTTATCACTCGAGGAGGTGCTGCTACAGGAGAAGACAGAGCAGCCCAAGGAAAGACTGAAAATGACCACGGAGTCAGGAAAGCTATAGAAAATACCCCAATGGTCGATGGTAAGAAAGAAATATAGATATTTGAGGAGGAAATAAAAGAGTTCAAAAGAGGTTAGGGATCTTCATCGAAGAGACAACCAGAAATCAAAGAATATGGTATGCCTCAGGCATTTGATCTGTCTACATTGCCAAAAGAAGGGAAAGAGATAAGCAAACTCATGGAATTTTTGTGCACTTGTGTTAAGTTGATTCAAGATAAAGGCGTTGTACAAGAATTACAATATTTAATCAAGCAGTAGGAGCTAGGAAAGATAGACCCCTTACTGAATAGGGAAGTGCACCAAATTGGAAAAATGAGAAGGAAAAATAAAGAATTACACTTGAATTCTTAGATAGGAGAGTATGAGATAGACTATGTGGTCCTCGACTTAGGGTCAGAGGTCAATGTCATGACGAAGCAAACTTGGGCACTGATGGGAAAACCCAAGCTGATATATTCCCCTATAAGGATTCACATGGATAGTCAACAAGTTGTCAGCCTAATTGGATGATTGGAGCATGTCCCAGTGGACATCGACGGAGTAAGAACCTTTGTAGATTTTGAGGTAATTGAAATTGTTGATGATAGTTTCCCTTACCCTGCATTGTTAGGAATTGATTGGGCCTTCAACAATTCTACTATTGTTGATATAAATAAAAGACGCATGACATTTGAGAGATCTGGCCTTAGGGTCATTGCACCTTTAGATCTAGATGAGGGTCCATGCTATACAAAGCATATCAGAGAAGAAGACCACGCATTTGAACTGGAAAAAATCTACAAATTAACAGCCAGACAACATGATTATATCAACCCTATAGCTGACGGGAATCTAAGCTAGTGAAGTGATAACACATGTTCATACGACTCCGAAGAAGCACTGGAGAACTAGCAGAACCAGATTTACGAAGTATCTACAAGAAGATGTGCCAGGCTAACCAGAGAAATTCACTGGATTGGTACAACAGTGAGTAATCTACCCACATTGGATGGGATGAACCCCTTAGAGAACTTCTTATCAGAATTTGAGACAAGTGTAACAACACAACATAGGCAGTTGGAAATGGATGAGGCCATGAAATCCACACCAGAAAGATGGTGGGGAACGCACAAGGGAAACATCATAGACTGGACACAATGTTGAACTTTGATGATAGTGCGGTTCTCGGCACAAGTAGTAAGTTGTGAAGTGAGGTGTACAAGTCGAAGTTTCTCAAAGGACCACATACGCAGTTGTGAAGAGGCCTGGAGTGACGTTCCTAGAGAACAATGGGTACACAGATTCATCAATACGCTGGATACCACCTCGATTAATTGGTACCTTCAAGCAGAGTTGTGCCTCGTCACTTCAGAATGGGAAGGTATGATCCAGAATTTTATAACCACCTTTTTGTTTAAAATAGAATTTCCTTCAGTAGATCAAGCACTACAGATGGTGAGACAAAACGTATTTAAGGAGGAATCTAGCCTCCCTTTGGAGAAAGAAGAGGATGAATGGACTGCGCCCCTCCAGAAACTGCAGATCTGCTACAACATTAATGCCAATGAAGACGATGATCCATGGAAGGTGAATATCACAGAAACAGAAGGCCAGAGAGATGTGGAAGGACTAGGAGTTGAACTGCCATTCATTGGACAACCGATAAATATAAAGAAAGTCAATATTGGGACAGAGGAGACACCAAATATTGCCAATGTCGGATATTAATGGGACAATTCTACCATTGACAAAATCACAGAATTATTGCACGAGTATCAGGACTTGTTCCTGACCAATTTCAATGATATGAAGGGTATCAAAGGACCTATGGGAGAGATGAGAATACCTTTGAAACTAGATACGAAGCCAGTCAAGCAAAGACCCTACAGATTGAACCTGAAATATAAGGAAAAAGTGAAGATTGAGCTCGACAAAATGATGGAAGCAGGGATTATTGAACTCGTCGAAGAGTCAGAGTGGATTAGCCCCATGGTAGTGCAAGATAAGAAGATAGGTGAGATCAAAATTTGCGTAGATCTCAAGAAGCTGAATGATTCTTTTCTACATGATCCTTTCCCTACACCATTCACAGATGAAGTGTTGGATAATGTGGGAGGCCAAGAAGTATATTCTTTTACAGATGGGTTTTCAGGATACCATCAGATCCACATCACCAAGGAGGAATTTCATAAGACTATGTTTGCAACAAAGTGGGGATCCTACCAATATACAATAATTCCATTTGTATTGAAGAATGCCCCAACCATCTTTTCCAGGGTGGTGGTTGAAGCGTTCAAATAATTTTTGCATACGTTTTTAGAAGCATACTTTGATGACTGGACTGTTTTTAGTTTGTTGAAAAATCATATTGAATGTCTAAGGCTAATGCTGGATAAATTCAGGCAGTGTCAAATTGCTTTGAATTTGAATAAGTGCATCTTATTATCACCATTTGTAGTATTATTAGGTCATATTGTATGCAAGAAAGGATTGTTGGTGGATCCATCCAAGATTGCAATTATAGTTTATTTTCCACCACCTACTTCAGTCAAACAACTGCGCACTGCGCTAGGACATACTGGCTATTACAGGAAATTTATCAAAGGATATGCTCAGATTACTGCGCCAATGGATAATTTATTAAAAAAAGACTATCAGTTTGGTTGGACAGAAGAATGCCAACAGAGCTTCGACACACTGAAACAAAAGAATGTGACTGCGCCTATTCTAGTCTTTCTAGACTAGAGCAAGGAATTTCATGTGCATGTTGATGCATCTTCCATTGCATTAGGAGTAGTACTGGCACAACCTGGAGAAGGGGACATTGATCATCCATTAGCATTTTCTAGCAGGAAGTTGTCCACAGCTGAAGTTAATTACACCACTACAGAGAGAGAGGGACTAGCCATGGTGTATGCGTTGAAAATATTCCCCCACTACTTGTTGGGAGGACACTTTAAAATGTTTACTGATAACTCCACGCTGAATTACCTAGTCAACAACCTAGTGTTGGGGGGGGCGAATCTGCAGATGGCTTCTGTTGTTTCAAGAATATGATTTTGAGATCATAGTTAAGCCAGGAAAAATGAACAAGGGCCCAGACCACCTATCGAGGTTGGAACATGGTGAAGAACCTACCAGTCTGGAGGATACATTACTGGATGCACAAATGCTCACCATTAGAAATATTTATGACCACTTCACAGACATAGTCTAGTTCTTGTCAGCAGGAATGACTCCAAGTGAGTATACAATCTCCCAAAAAAAACAACTGGTCGTGCGCGTTGCAGATTTTTCACTGATAGTTGGTTAGCTATATAAAATGGGACCTGATGAGATACTAAGAAGATACATTATGGAAACAAAGCACTCAATGATCCTTGCAGAAGCTCATGAAGTCATTGCAGGAGGACATTACGCAGGGAAAACAACTGCATAGAAGGTTTTGTAAGCTAGCCTTTGGTGGCCTACGTTACACAGAGATGCTAAAGATTATACCAGAGCATGCGATGTATGCCAACGAGTTGGAAAACCATCCCAAAGAGATGAGATTTCATTAGCACCATGGATGACCCTATAGGCATTTGAAAAATGGGCCATTGACTTCATGGGACCTATAAACCCACCAAGAAAGCACACAGGAGCAAGGTATATTATCACTGCAACAAAATAACTGACTAGATGGGCCGAAGCAAGAGCAGTCAAGGACTGTAGTGCAACTACAACTGTGCGTTTTATATTTGATGACATAATAACTAGGTTTGGATGCCCTAAGGTCCTTATGAGTGATCAAGGTACACACTTCATCAATAAGACAGTTGAATCCCTGACTGAAGAATTTGCAGTCCACCATCAGAAGAGTACACCTTTCCATCCACAAGCAAATGGAACGGTTGAAGAATTCAACAAAATCTTGGAGACAACATTGACAAAGATTTGTAGTGTGAACAAGGATGACTGGGATTTAAGAGTACCAACAATACTTTGGGCTTATAGAACCACTTGCAAAAAATTAACAACGCAGACCCCTTTCAAGTTGGTTTATGGTCTTGAAGCTTGGTTCCTGATGGAGTACTTGGTACCGAGATTAAGAATTGATGCATTTACAGACATGGATGATACTGGAGCTATTCATGAGAGGATAGCACATTTAGTCGAACTAGAAGAAGACAGATTCATTGCAGGCTTCCATCAACAAGTTTAGAAGGAACGCCAAAAGGCCTACCACAACAGGCACATCAAGAAGAAGATATTCAATCAAGGTGATATAGTATTGGTATATGAAAATAAGTTTATCAAACACCCTAGGAAGTTTATAATGCATTGGATTGGACCATATGAGATCACCTATATCACCGAAGGAGGAGCTATGCAGCTGAAGACGTTGAATGGAGAATGGAAAGAAGTATTGGTGAATGGGATTCGACTGAAGTTGTACTTTGAAAACTAGTTGCCTCACAACTCTAAGTAAAGGCATGATGAAAAGGGTTGATGTACCAGGTGCAGTTGAAACTGGGTACCAAACACAGAAAAGATAGTTTGGACAAGGACAGGAAGGAGGAATAAACCAGAAAGCAAAGGTTGCACTATGTAGTCCAAAGTCAAAGTAAAACAAAAGGATCGGATCTGAAGTGCCTCGGGACGAGTCACATGTGAGTGTTGGGGGCCTATTGGCCCTTGGTTATGAAAGGAAATGGAGAACAAGGAAGAAAAGGTAAAAATTAAACTTCATGGGAGACACAGTGACTGTCACTGGGTCGAAGTGAGCAAAAGAACAGAAAAGATGTAGTGAAGTGTGGAAAAGCAAGTCGTTGGATGAGGAGATCAAGGATGACAAATCAGCAAGGAATATGGACCGAGGATGATTCAAGAAGTGGAAAAATCCACCATTGGATTCTTTGGAGCACTGCACGATAAGGAAGGAAAGACAGGTTGGCGAAGTCCGGAAAAAGTGGATCAAGTGGACCTAGGGTCTTAGACACCTAGGGTTTTGGTAATTAGGGTTTTGACACCTAGGTTTTGGCCTAAGGATTTCGGTGAGGTATTGTAATGTATAAATAAAGGTCAAGAGGACATGGGCCAGGGGGAGAATAAGTGTTATTGAGTCAACTCTATTGTTGTGGTGAGAGGTCATTGTATTGTGAGAGAGAAGCGTTGAGGGTGAGAGCCTTCGAGTATTCTAATATATTCAGTTGGGTGCAAATATTAGATCCTATAGTTGGGTGCACAGGAAGGGGGTGAGAAAGAGAGAAGGGGAGAGGGGATATGCTAGCCAAGAGTGCAAATCATAACTGTAAGATTTATCTTAATATATCATAAGCACAGTGCTGTGGATGTAGCCCTAGAGAGAGGGTGAACCACGTATATTTTGTGCTGTGTGAGTGATTAATGTTGTGATCTCTTTCCTTATTATACCATTATTTTCATTACTGTGTTAGATCAATATTTATAGCTGCGCAGAGTAGATATGGTGATAAGTGATATATGAATACTGTGATTGCTTTTATACAAGATCCACTTGATATTCCCCTGGTTGTAGACATCTCTGTCCTGCAACCCCCTCATCGCTGCTTCGGGTGAGATTGCATCTTCTTCGCATGTGTTGTCGAAAGGGCCAATATCTAGGGCTTGTTGGTAATCTCTTGGAGTGAACACTGGGTCTGCCCCTGTGCCACCAATATTTAATTTAGTAGGCACTTGGTTTGTCTTGGATACATTGTTTAGTAGGAACTTAATTTTTCTTAGATACATTGGATACCTTATCACATCCTGTAGATGTTCCATTCTACTGTGAAAATGTTTCCCAGTCTCATATCTATATCAATTTTCAATCCCAAAATCCATCTATCCTTCTTGTCCCTTTCATATGCATCAACTATAAGGAACACATGTATTTCCTTTAGTTTCCTAATGAGCTCCTCATACAAATCGAAACACATTTGAAACCCACCCAAGGGTATTGACTTGTAAGAACTCTCACTGCACCAACTAAGGATGACCAAACTTATTTTCCAAGAAATAAATAGTACTTTTAGGTAATATAAATTCACTAGGGAGTTATTTGGGCTATTATGGATTCTTTCAATAGATCCCATTTCATTAAGGAAATGTTTAATATAAGGAGGCTTAGGATTCTTATTAAAAAATACAAGAAACATAAGGAGTAGGGGATTGAATGTCTCTTCATAGCAAGTTTGCATTACAAATTGACATCACAGAAGCTTCAGAACATACCTACCCACTAATAAATCTTTAATTTAGTAGGCACTTTTCTCTTAAAATTCTAAGAGGCCTTTCCTTGATAACCAACTATATGACCATCATCAAAATTGTAAATTCTCTCACTTTTTTTATAATTGATAGAAGGTATTTTGTCTCTTTTATATGTTGTATTTCTTATTGTATCATTGAAGGTAGAGGAACCAACATTTTGATATTCATCTTTCTCAAAGTAACCAAAGTCAGTGAAGGCATCTAGCCTACTATTGGTTGGAAATGGCCTCCCACCAATTTCCAAACCCCCACCATTGTCCCATGTTTTCCATCTTGGAGTACCATTCTGGTCTTTCATCCTTTCATTAACATGCTTTATTTTCCAACCAGAAGTCTCATTCTGGTCCCTCCTCCTTTCATTAGCATGCATGGGTAGGTCATAAAATTCAAAAAATCATCATCAAAGTGATCATCCTTTCTATTTCCTCTATCCCCATTCATTACAGGGATGTATGTAACTCTAAATATATCTATAGTTTAAAAGGTAACAACTTCTACCCCATCTAATTTAATATCATCAAATTCATCATTCCATTCTTTTTAAGTGGTAAACAAGTCAAAAGGTCACTCCAATATTATGTCAGGATGCCAAGATTGCTTAGAATTATCAGCCCATTTTCCATCATTACACTGTTCAAGACTTTTGGTGTACTCATATTCACATCACTTGTGGTTGCAGTTATAGCATGTAATATTTATTCGATAATTCAAAAAGTTTCACATCCAACATTGTACATTTCACATCAGTTTTCCTTCAACTCAGAATACAAAATGAAATAATGTTAAGATAGTTTTCAATAAGAAAAGATGGAAAGAAAAGATGATAGATTAGTCAAGAAGATCAGTCAATCTCACGCAGCGAATCAAAATAATTCCTCAATAAATGAAAATGTAACTTGAATCCTACATGGAAAGTATTACCCTATGCATTCCCACTCCCCTAGATTTATCTCTCTTTTGGGATTCTTTGAATCAAATCGTAGGCAGTTGTGATTCTTTACAAAGTTCATAAAATCACACCTAAAAATCCATTTCAGGACACCAAGAATGATAAATATAGGATGGAATGATGATAAAAAATAAAATTCAATTGTAATGCCAAAGTGGAAGCTGAAAATCCAGAGAGAAATGAGTAATAGGAAATAGAATGGAAGTTACTTTGGACAAAGCCAATCCCCTCTCTTCATTTCAATGTCATCATGGCCCATAATTTTTCTTGGTGGAGGTTGGGGCACTTTATCTTTTGGAGTAGGATTCTTGAAAACTAGTTTTGGAAGGTTTGGATCAAGTGGTATTGCACCCAATCTTACCACTTCTTTTAACAACTTTCGAAAAGATTCCTTCATTTCCTTCCTTTTATGTAATTTTTTTTCTGCATAATGAATTAAAGGATATAGTCCATAAACCATTAAAATTTGCATAACATATATCGTAGTAGCAGGATCTTCTTCATGTGGAAGTGTGTAAGCTATCTCACAAGAGCTTCTTAATTTACAAGAGCTACACACCTAAGAAGAATGTCAAGAAACATGCAAGTTTATCACCCACAATGGTGGTATTTGTCACAAAACAATAGCATAAGTCAGTTAATATCCAACAATGGATATTACACATACATGTGATAAGGTGCTAATTAAAAAACTAAAAAAATAATGTAAAAATAGTTTTTTTTACTACAAAGCTTGATATAACAAAAGAAAAGTTCATATATTCATGTTATGCCGATATACTTTATAGGTATGGAAGGAGTTGAGTGACATCATAGATTTTAAATATGTTTATATTGGAGATATTATTGAGAAATGTTTGATATCCTAGGTCTCAAGTCCATCTTGAAAAAAAATTCAAAATGCCATCATTTTTTAGGAAAGATGAAAAATGGAAAACCCCCAAGGTTCAGAACCAGGAAAGTTGAGATTGTTTCCATTCATAGAGGTTATAAATTCCATCATTATGTGAATGTAAAATTTCAGATCTACTACTAATTTTTGAAGTATATACATCAGATATATGGTCTTATGAGGGTTCCACCACATCCAACCCTTTGATTTCCTTTACCATATTTTATTTCTTTAGCCATATGTGTAATTATCATAAACAAAATAAGGATTTCAGGTACAAACCTAGGTAGTGATTTAGGTGCAATATTTACACCATACATTCCAATGAATGTGAGAAAGTTCATAACGGAGTAATCCCCAAGCATATGACCGGACTTATTTTCCAAGAAATAAATAGTACTATAATAGATGCTACGCCTACACCCTCGTAATCAAATAAGTATACTTTAACATCTATTGCGGTCTTAAAATTCCCTTTTTCTCTCTAGGAATTGGTTTTGATATTGCATTTCAATTCAAGATGAGAATGATGAAAAGAGTTGAAAGTAAGATTAACATACCAGTGTCATAATTTAATGTAGAAAATTGAAGATGAGTCAATGACCAATTTTGTCAATGAATGAATACCATGAACATGATGAGAGAATAGCCGATGAGAAGAGATTGGAGAAATATGCATTTCCTTGTAATGATTGTTTCGATGGGAATATGAGAAGAAGACAAGTGATTTTTGATTCGGCCATAATGGTATAAGCCCTTTCCCTAAAAATAGTTATCCAAATAGGATACTATTGCAAAGCATGAGAGACGTAGATGCACCAAACATAGATGAAGTGGAAACAAATGCATATGAACATGAAACAATATTAGATGAAGGGTTTGAAGTTGATAGAATGATGAATGGTGGTTTCAATTATGATTGACACAAATTGATGGAGGATGCTTCAAAACCTGTGTATGGTACTTGCAAGTTAAGTCATTTGACAACAATCCTTCTAATTCTTAATTTGCAAACAATGCATGGTTGGAAAAATGAGAGTGTTGATGAGTTATTTTCATTGTTACATCAATTTGTACCACCTAAATTCACATTTCCAAAAAAGCAGAGTTCATGTAAAGCGCAAATCACTAAGCTAGGCTTAGGGTATGAGAGCATCCACACATGTGTGAATGGTTGTGTATTATTTCACAAAAATCATGCACGCGAGACTAAATGTCTGTAATGTAAAGAACTGAGGTATAGACTGGGGTTGAAATCAAATTCAATGCCTAGAAATATTCTTCAACACTTTCTAGTAATCCCACGGTTACTTTGAATGCATAGATGTCGAGTCATTGCTGAGATTATGCAATGTCATGACCAAAATAAGAGCATTGATGGAAAACAACGATTTGTGGTTGATTCTAAGATGTGAATGGAATTTGACAACAAATGGCTTGGTTTTTCCCAAGATCCTCGTAATATAAGGTTGGGTTTAGTTCTAGATGGGGTGAACCCATTCTCAGATCAGAGTACTAAATGGTCAACTTGGCTAATGTTTTTGATAAATTATAACTTGCCTCCATGTTTAGAAATCAAATCATTTTTCTTGATGTTGTCATTGATTATACTAGGAAAGAAAAGTGTGAATTTAGATACAATTGATGTTTATTTAGAGCCATTATTTGATGAGATAGCAAAATTGTGGAAAGGAATTGAAGCAATTAAAATTTTAAGGGACAATGATTCAATCCAGTTCACTTTAAGAGATTCTTTATTGTTTGCGATATATGATCTTCTTGCATATGGCACATTGACTAGTCTCAATGTTCATGGCTACCATGGATGTCTGACTTGCACCTTTAATCCTTTTGTGAGGTACTCAAGTAGTTTGCGTAAGTGTATTTATTGTGGGCATCCTACGTACCTTAAAATGGAGGATCCATATCATCGAAAAAAGTCATGTTTCAATGGTCAGGAAGAGAATTGTGAATCACCATCGGAAATAAAAAGTGATTACATTATTCAGAATGCATTTTATTTAAAATAGTGGCATTCTTGGTAGTAAAAATGATCCACTAAATGATAGTGGTGTAAAAATATTGTTCATATTATATAAGTTGCCATAATTTAAGAATATAACCATTAGACATACTATTGAATTTATTAATACTGAGAAAAACATAGCCTTTCTATTATAGAAACTTGTTTTGGTGCATATGATACAATGTCATCACGCCTAGACCTTCAAGAACTAAAGATTCATTGAAATGTTTGGGTTGAAAAATATGGTGATGGAAAATATAGAAAACCTATCGCTTCTTATGAGTGGAAAAAGGAACAATGTGCACAATTCTTAACTTTGATGTCTCATACTCGCTTTCCTACCGGATATGTGAGTAGTAATGTTAGAAGGAAAACTGACAATAATTGCATAAGAGGCCTCAAGACCCATGACTATCATGTCATAATCGAAGATATTTTACCTATTGCAGTCATATCAAGTTTGGAAAGGGGCCAATATTGGAAACTATAAGGTTGGTCCTAATATTGAAGAGAATGAGTATGCATGTGTTAGATCCTTCAAACTTTGATAATTTGAGGGAAGAGGTTGTTGAATTCCTTTTCTTATTGGAATGGGAATTTGCACCAACAATATTCAATATTTCTATGCATAGTATTATACATATAGAACATGAAATAGAGAATTGTGGCCCCATAAGAACTAGATGGATGTACCCTATAGAACGATATATGAAGGTTCTGAAAATGTTTGTTCGTAATAAGGAAAAACCAGAAGGTATCATGTGTGAAGGATATTCAATGTAGGTGGTCATAGGATTTTGCATAGAATATATAAAGGATTTTAGTAATTTAAATCGACGTGTATGGGATGATGATGAAGATGAGAGAGTTGCAGGTGAAGTGTTAGAACGAAATGGATTTTGCTTCCAGCTATCAAATGAGGAAAGAACTATTATACATGCCTATGTTATTCAAAACACATCCTCATTTGATAAGTGGTGCAGGTGAAATATTATTTACATGATAATTTATTTATTTAATTTAATTTAATATTTAAATTATTATCATTCTTACTGTCTTGTATGTTCATATTCTATGTAGAAAATCTGAAGAAGAGATTCAAACATGGATGCATCCATCTCGAAAGCATACACTTCAGGATTTGAATATTGGAGATGGCTCTTTTCCAAAATTTGATGAATGGATTGTTGATGCAATTATTTATGCACGACAAGAAGGACATGATATAACGATCAAGGAAATTTAGCTTTCACGACCTCCAAATATATCAACTACTTCTTTTAGTGGGATGTGGGCTTATGCTAGTCATTTAAGAGTGGAATAAAAGGACACTAGAAAGGAAAATTGTGATTGTATTGTTAGTGTTGAATTTCATCATGACACTGAAAAGAAACTTTATCTTGGATCCATATAGGAAATTATTCAAGTTGATTATGGTGAGACTAGTCCCATATTATTAAAATGTAAATGGATCAAACCATCCGCAATACAACATGATCAGTATGGATTTGTACATGCAAATACATGCCAAGTTTTATCAAAGACGGATGAGCCGCATGTTTCCCCTCTTCAAATTACCTAGTCATTTCTAATTGATTATGTAACAAGCCTGAGATGGCCGTATGTCATGAAATTAGAGTCTCGTTCGAAAATGAAATTCGTGGAATATGTTGATATAATGATCGATGAGCAGTGTACTAGTTTACAAGAAACATTGGAAGATGAAGTTGAAGATGACAATAGAGTTGTATTTGAAGAAGAAATTTTGATTCCCAATGAAGAGACTCAAATAAAGAATCTAATGCATGGTCAGGAAAATCCATCGTATGAGGACGATGGAGAAAATGAAGCAGATGTGTTAAGAACCAAATATCAAAATAACATAAAAAACCTTAGAATAAGTACTCAACGCCTTGGAAAAGAGAGAATTTCAGATAATAAGCCTCTTCGAGGGGGAAACCTGCTTATACACCACATAAATTTACAAATACAAGATGATTCCAAATGAAAAGGTCTCCTTGGTATATATAGGAGACTAGGAGGTACAATTATAACTAATAGACCCAAGTCGACATAAATAAAATATCAATGCTAATGTAATATGCCCCAATTAATGGGTAATGTGCAGCTATTTAGGGCTTAACATGACCCTCCCCTTTAGACAAGTGTTGTTCACAACACTTGAGTAATTCTAGATGCTTCTATGTAAAACACTCATCTTCCCAAGTGGAATCTTCAGCAGGTAGTTTCCTCCACTTAGTGAGATACTCTAAAATGGATCTATTCCTCAGCTAGAAAATTCTTGTGTTAGTGATAGCTTTAGGCTCCAATATGATTTTTTATTCCTCATCAAGTTTTGGAAATATATTTTGAACTGGGATCTTTTCACCTATAACCTTGTTTAAGCATGAAACATGGAAAACTAAATGTACTTGCGAAGATGCAGAAAACTCCTATCAGATAATTGGCTTAGGTTGATGGATAGTTGGTATGGATTGTTGGTTGTAATTGATTTCAACCATTGGAGAGTGATATTGTATATTTATGTCAACCCTTAGTGATTGATGTCAACCCTTGGAGAAATTCCGGTGGCAAATTCCGGTAGCACAAAGGTTTAGGTAATGGACCCAAGGTTGTTTCATGTATTATAGTATGTGTTTTAATATATTTTAATATACGACTATTCTATATGGATAGTACATGTCATTTTGTTTCCAGTGGTATGTGGAACGTCACATAACTCCTCACAGTTAGAGAGTTATGACCATGAGAAGTTGGAGAACCCAGGTTTGAGTAATGGACCCAAGTTTGTTTGATGGATAATGGCATGCGTTTTTATATATTTGAAGGAAATAATATTTTGTATGGATAGTACATGTCATTCCATTTCTATTGGTATGTGGAACATCACATAACTCCTCACGGTTAGAGATTTATGGCCATGTGAAGTTGGAGAACCCTCATGAGTCATCTAGAAGCCCCAAAAGGTCAAAGTAGTGAAAGTGGTTTAAGAGATTTTTAGAATCTAAATAAAAAAGTGAAGTGATGAGTGTACTATAATCCAAAGTGAATACAAAATAAATTATTTAAATACTAAAGTTAATGGAAAAATTACTAAATTGACAAGTGGTTAGAAGTGGGTTAGCCCTAAAATAAGGAAAGTGATTTAAGATGGTTAGAAGGTAACCCCTTGAGGTAAAGTGAAGTGATCAGTGTACTATAGGTCAAAGTTGATACAAAATAAATTATTTAAATAATAAATGTAATGGATAAATTACTAATTGGATAAGTGGTTAGAAGTTGGCTAACCCTAAAATAAGGAAAGTGGGTTAAGATGGTTAAAAGGTAACCCTTTGAGGAAGCTACATGAAAGTATAAATAAGAGGCAAGGCTCTCTCATTTTAATATAAAACTTGAGAATATTGAATATATACAGGTGATTGATGTAACCAAAGTATATCTAAGCCTAATTTCATAGAGAAGGTGAAGTAAAGAAGGTACAAATTCAAGGGAGGATAAATTCTTTTGATGATGCTTTCTAAGGTATGTTATTTACAGGTCATCTCACCATTTTCGCAATCAATTTTTTTATAGAATGGTTCATACTGTGAAATTGATAGGAAATTGACAAAACATATACAAGTAGCTGTGGTACAAATTTCAGCTTGTGGGTCGTTGTATTTTTGGAGTTACACTCCGTGGAAAATAGGATTTGTGGTTAGTCCTAAAACTAGTCTAAAACATGTGTTTCAAGTAAAAATTCATAACTTCTTCATAAAATATCCAAATTAAGTAAGACCAAAAGTGTTGGTTAGAGTACAGTCTTTATTGGTCTATGTAAAATTTTTAGATCTATACAACAAATATTCTGTGTGGGGTACACTCTACACATTCGCTCTCTAGAATAAGTCACAATTCAACAAGGTATGTCATTTTGTATATAACTCCTTTTTTGAGAGGTTCCAAGTAGTGACACCTGGAGGAATTGCATAAAACACACTGAAGAACATTGTGTACTATTTTCAGATCTTTATTCATTATAGGTACATAGTTATGATTATTTCAAGTTAGGGTTGTTGACTAATCCAAAACTAGTCATGTGAGACTAAAGTAAAGTTTGATGAAAATGCTAGTCTCTTGTTGTTAAAGTTAAGGAAGGTTTGCAGGTATGTGATCATATACACTAGGTCTATTACAGAGTTACAAATCATATTTGGACGATGAAATTAATGAGGGATTTCGGTTAAGGTTCATGTTGGGTACATGGTTGAGACAAGTAGATGATGAGTTGGCACATACATGAGGTGTATAGTTGATGATGTTGGTACATCTTGATGAGTCATAGTTGATGAGTAGTTGATACATGAATGGTGCATACTTTGTACATGGTTGGAGGCATTTGTTAGTAGTATTTAGAAGCACATATTGATCTTGGTGATGATTATGAATTGTTGTGTTACGCTTCGTTGATGCACATATTTGAGAGTTGTGTTGGTGATTGATATTGGTGAGTAGATCTGATTTGGTTGATAAGATTGATGAGATAGGTTGTCTGGACAGGTTGTTGTGACATGTTATTTGTACAAGTTTGGTGCATGGTTGATGCACTTGTTCATGGTACATGTTGGTGCATGGTTGATGTACTTGTTTATGGTATAGGCTGAGGTACACGCTGGTGCATGGTTTATGCACTTGTTTATGGTATAGGTTGATTATATATTGATTGGTACATTTTTACAGCAGTATATCTCACATTGATAGTGTGACAGTGGTTCCATAATTCTACTTATATTTCAAGGCAGTTGGATGGGGCAAGGATAGGTGGTTGTAGCCACCTTCCGGTTGTAGCCAGAAAACATAGGAGGTCATAGCCTCCTTTTGGTTGTAGCCACCTTTCGGTTGTATCCGAAGAACATAGGAGTTCATAGCCTCCTTTTGGTTGTAGCCGAAGAACATAGGAGGTCACAACCTCCTTTTGGTTGTATCCAGAGAATTGGGGAGTTAGAGCTCCCCTCAGGTTGTATCCTGAGAAACTAGGGGGTTGGAGCCTCCTTCTAGTTGGAGCTGGAAAAAAAGGAAGTTGGTGCTTCCAATGTATGTAATTCTTAAAGACATATAATAAAAATCATTACGTGGTTTTCTCCTACTTTGGGTTTCCACGTAAAAACACTAGTGTACTATGTATGCATATGATTGCTCATTTGTTCATTGTTTATTTACTCTGTAACTATTGTATGACAATGATACATTGATATACAAATTGCATATTGTGGTTAAAAAGGATTGAATTTCTTTGTTACTGATTCACCCCCCGTCTCAGTAATCCAACAATTGGTATCAGAGTCAGTTCCTTCAAGAAACAATTTAACCATTGGAAGGATATCATGGATTATTCTGAGAATGGAGTACCAATTTTTAATGGTCAGAATGGTTTTAAGTATGATATGTGGAGCATAAGGATGAAAGTATTTTTACAAGCACAAGGACATTATATTTGGCTATCAGTTGTTACAAGATATGATAGTTCAAAAAGGGCAAAGACTGAAGCCAAGAAGGAATTGAGGAAGAATAACAAAATAGCAATGGATTTCATTTGGGAAGGATTACCTGATCCAGTAAGAGAAAAGTTTGTTAAATGTTCATCGACCAAAGAAATTTGGGATAAGTTACATAATGTATATTATTCACTCATCAAAAAATCAGAAAATGCCAAAGAAGATGCAGGTACAGAAAAAGAAGAAAGATGTTAATAATGTCAGATAAATTTAGAAGGGGAAGAGTATGAAGAAGGAAAAGTTGATTACAGAGAAAACTTGATCAATGCAATTGAATATATAAAGAAATAAAGAGAAGAAAACAATTTATTCAAGAAATAATTGATGAAGAAAAAGGAAAGTGTTCAAGGTTCCGAAAAATATCAGCAGGTCATCAAGAATTTAAGAAATCAGCTAGAAGAGGCCAGAAGAATTGAAGTAACTCTAGAATATCAAAAGCGATGTTTAGAAGCCAACATAACAACACAAAAGAAAGAAATAGAAAATAAAGAATATATAAATACGGATCATGTCAAGGAAAGAACCGATGACTTAAGCCAACTTGAGGAAGAGTTTGGTCAAGAAGAGAGAAGAATCGAAGAAGAAATAATTACATTGAAAATCCAACTTGAAGAAGCAAAGAGAACAAAAGAGGTCATGAAGTCTCAGATAATGAAGAAATAAGAAGAGGTTGAGAATCTTGAAGAATAAGTTGTCACACTAAGAGTCAAAGTCGTCAATCTCAACAAGAATGTTGAAGAGACAGAAACATCCATATCAGTTATAGAGAATGACGAGAAACACTCAAGGTTGCTAGAAAAGAAGAATGAAGAAAATAGAAAGAGTTGTGTAGAAGTACTCAAAGAAAGGAATCATGGTCAACCAAAATCTAAGAAAACTATTGAAGATACATCTTCAAGAAGACCATTCATGTTCAAGCCACAAAGAAGCTTCAATCATGATCATGATCAGTCAAGGCAGAAATTCAGAAGGACTACACCACAAAGAAGATCATTCACTCCCAGGTATGCAAATTTATTTTATTGTCATTGTTTTTATTGTACTAATTTTGGACATAAGGTTGCAGATTGCAGGGATTATAAAAGAAATGTTCAAGCAAGAAGTGCATATGTGGCCCCATGTAACATTGAATGCTACAAATTTCATAACTATGGACACATAGCTAGTGATTGTAGAAGCATGATCTATACTTCCATGAAAGAGAACATTGATATCAGATATAAGAAATTCTGGATAAGAAAACACGAAGAACAAGTGAACAAGGACCAAGTCCCAGAGATGGAAAGATTGGAAATAAAATGATATGAAAAAAATTCTAAAGAGAAAAAGAAAGATGTCAGATATAGAAAGGTTTGGAAAATAACTGAAAGAAAAGAAGGACATGTAAATAACGAATAGGTTCAAGAGATTGTACTTTCAAGAATTGTAGTGAAATATGAATCCACAGACAGAAAGAAATAAGTCAGATCTCAGAGAGATGATGAATCTACCAATGAATATGATGATGAATCTATCAATGAAGATGATGATGAATACACATCAGAGAAGGAATTGTTTTGATCCATCCAGCTTAGAGACCCCCATGTAATATGAATATTAGACAGGGGGAGTCTATGCAATAGTTGTGACAGACCAAAGAACCATCCTTTGAGAAACTTGTAGAGTTTGAGAAGACAAATCCAGAGAATTCAGTTAGCAGAAGTATAATTTGATGGATTAATCAAGACTTCATGATAGCACAGTGATAAATGGCTCAATATTATGGATAGTTTCGCAAGTAGATTCTTGGACAGTATGGATGAGAGAATGGATTCATATATTGGTTCAAAGAGTGGTTTAGAGAAAAAGGAACATTATCATAATGGATGATAATTACACAGGAAATGGCTCAAACAATGCTAATTGATTCCAAATTGACAGATATTTTTTGGACACATGCAGTGCATACAATAGTTCACATTCAAAATAGAGTAATGCTCAGAAACAATAATGACAAAACTCCCTACGAACTATGGAAAGGAAGCACAAACAACAACCTCTACATCAAGGTAACTCAAGGTAGTATTTTATTAATTGAAATTTATGTTGATGATATTGTTTTTTGGAAGTACTAATGACATGTTAAGCTAGAAATTTACAATGGATATGCAGAACGAATTTGAAATGTCATTACTTTGAGAACTATCCTTCTTTCTGGGTCTTCATATACATCAAAGAAACCAAGTAATTTTTATTTCTCAAACCAAGTATATAAGAGAAATGTTAAAGAGGTTCAGAATGGAAGATTGAAAACCAGTTACCACTCCTATGTAAACCAGTTGCATGTTGAGAAAATATGTTGATTCAAAGTCTACAGAGAAGAGGAAATACATGTCAATGATTGGTAGCTTACTATATGTGACAACATCTAGACCAGATGTAATGCAGGAAGTTGGACAGGTGCCATGGTTTCAAGCAACACCAAAGGAATCACATGTATTAGCAGTGAAGAGGATTTTCAAATATCTCAAAGGAATACAAGAGTTTGGATTATGGTATCCAAAAAGAAAGGATCTATCACTTATTGTCTACAAAGATGCAGATTGAGCAGGTTACATTGATGACCAACAAAGAACCAGTGGAGCATCGTTCTACTTGGGTGAGTGTTTAGTATCTTGTCTAAGAAAGAAACTATCATCAATATCCTTATATATAGTCGAGGTAGATTATATTTCCGAAACAACATGTTGTACATGGGTTCTATGGATGAAACAAACTTTGACAGATATACAAGTTGAGTATGATGATCCCATTCCAATATATTGTGATAATACAAGTGCCATCAGTATCTCAAAGAACCCGGTGATGCACTCCAAGATGAAGCACATTCCAATAAAGTATCACTTTCTATGGGAACAGGTTGGAGAGAAGAAATTTAGAGTTGAATATGTCGGAACAAAAGAACAAGTAGAATACATCTTTACAAAACCACTTTTACAGGAAGCCCTTGAGTATATTCGCCAAAGACTAGGAATAATTTCTAATCCAAAATGAATTCTTTTGAATTCTTCTCTTATATGTCTTATATGTACACGAGGCAGCACCAAAAATAGGACAAAGGGGGAGAGATTTATCAGATGCAAAGGTAAATTCTTGGAGAGAGAGCATAGAGGCATGTTACCAAGGGGAGCGATTGTCACAAGGGAAGAATGAGTGATATGACTTCAGAGTGATACCCTTTTTCAAAGGGGGATATATTATTCATATGAAGGGAGAGAGACTAATCAGAGGCTTATAAACAAGAAAGAAAAATAAAAGGCATGTAGACAGGGGGAGAATCCCCAAGGAGAGTTCAGTCAGAGGGACCATCGCTAAAGGGAGATACCCTTTTCCATTGATGTCAAAGGGAGAGATATAGAAACATTGATGAGGAGTATAAGGATGACTGTTATCATGACTAAGTGTTTCCATCAATGTTGGCATTTCCATCAATGCCAAAGGGGGAAATTTTTAGAAAGTTGTATTAAGTTTATGGATTGTTGGTTGTCATTGATATCAACCATTTGAGAGTGACATTGTAGATTGATGTCAACCCTTGGAGAAATTCTGGTAGTGAATTCTGGTAGCACAAAGGTTTGGGTAATGGAGCCAAGGTTGTTTCATGTATTATGGTATGAGTTTTAATATATTTTAAGGTAATACTATTCTATATGGATAGTACATGTCATTCCATTTCTGGTGGTATGTGGAACGTCACATAACTCCTCACGGTTAGAGAGTTATGGCCATGAGAAGTTGGAGAACCCAAGTTTGGGTAATGGACCCAAGTTTGTTTGATGGATAATGGTATGAGTTTTGATATATTTGAAGGCAATGATATTCTATATGGATATTACATGTCATTCCATTTCTAGTGATATGTGGAACGTCACATAACTCCTCATGGTTATAGAGTTATGGCCATGTGAAGTTGGAGAACCCTCATGAGTCATCTAGAAGCCCCAAAAGCTCAAAGTAGTCAAAGTGGTTTAAGAGATTTTTAGAAGGTAAATAATAAAGTGAAGTGATGAGTGTACTATAATTCAAAGTGAATACAAAATAAATTATTTAAATATTAAAGTTAATGGAGAAATTACTAAGTTGACAAGTGGTTAGAAGTGGGTTAGCCCTAAAATAATGAAAGTGGTTTAAGATGGTTAGAAGGTAACCCCTCGAGGTAAAGTGAAGTGATGAGTGTACTATAAGTCAAAGTGGATACAAAATAATTTATTTAAATAATAAATTTAATGGATAAATTACTAAGTGGACAAGTGGTTAGAAGTTGGTTAACCCTAAAATAAGGAAAGTGGGTTAAGATGGTTAAAAGGTAACCCCTTGATGAAACTGCATGAAAGTATAAATAAGAGGCAGGGCTCTCTCATTTTAATATAAAACTTGAGCATATTGAATATCTAAAGGTGACTGAGGTAACCAAAGGATACCTAAGCCGAATTCCAGAGAGAAGGTGAAGTAAAGAAGGCTGAAATTCAAGGGAGGATAAATGTTTTTTATGATGCTTTCTAAGGTATGTTATTTACAGGTCATCTCACCATTTTCGCAATAACTTTTTTTCTAGAATGATTCAGACCATGAAATTGATAGGATATTGAGAAAACATATCCAAGTAGCTTTGGTACTAATTTCATCTTGTAGTTCATTTTATTTTTGGAGTTACACTCCGTGGAAAGTAGGGTTTGTGGCTAGTCCTGAAACTACTCTAAAACAAGTGTTTCGGGTAACAACGTCATAACTTATTCATAACAGATCCAAACTAAGTAAGACCAAAATTATTATTTAGAGTACATTTTTTGGTATTCTATGTAAAATTTTCAGATCCATACAACAAATATTCCGTGCGGGGCATGCTCTACAAGTTCGCTCTCTAGAATAAGACAGAATTCAACAAGGTATGTCATTTTTTTTATAACTCCTTTTCTGAGAGGTTCTAAGTAGTGACACCTGGAGGAATTAAATAAAACACACTAAGGAACATTGTGTACTATTTTCATATGTTTATTCATTACAGGTACATAGTTATTATTATTTCAAGTTAGGGTTGTTGACTAATCCAAAACTAGTCATGTGAGACTAAAGTAAAGTTTGATGACAATGTTATTCTCTTGTTGTTAAAGTTAAGGAAGGTTTGCAGGTATGTGATCATATACACCAGGTCTATTACAGAGTTACAAATCATATTTGGATGCTGAAATTGATGAGGGATTTTGGTTAAGGTACATGTTGGGTACATGGTTGAGACAAGTAGTTGATGAGTTGGCACATACATGAGGTGTATAGTTGATGATGTTGGTACATCTTGATGAGTCATAGTTGATGAGTATTTGATACTTGATTGGTACATACTGTGTACATGGTTGGAGGCACTTGTTAGTAGTATTGTTGACACATGGTTTATGGATGATGTATCATACTTGTATTGGTATATTAGTAGAAGAACATATTGATCTTGGTGATTATTATGAGTTGTTGTGTTATTCTTGGTTGATGCACATGTTTGAGAGTTGTGTTGGTGATTGATATTGGTGAGTAGATCTGATTCGGTTCATAAGATTGATGAGACAGTTTGTTTGGACAAGTTTTTGTGATCGGTTATTTTTACAGGTTTGGTGCATGGTTGATGCAATTATTCATGGTACAGGTTTGGTACAGGTTGGTGCATGGTTGATGCACTTGTTTATGGTACATGTTGATTAGAGGTTGAGGTACAGGTTAGTGCATGGTTGATGCACTTGTTTATGGTAGATGTTGATTACAAGTTGATTGGTATAGGTTTACAATAGTATATCTCATAGTGATAGTGTGACAGTGGTTCCATCATTCTACTTATATTTCAGGGCGGTTGGACGGGGAAAGGAAAAGTGGTTGTAGAAACATTCCAGTTGTAGTCAGAGAACATAGGAGGTCGTAGCCTCCTTCTAGTTTTAGCCAAAGAATTGGGGAGTTGGAGCTTCCCTCAGGTTGTATCCTGAGAAACTAGGGGATTGGAGTCACCTTCTAGTTGCAGTTGGAAAACAAAGGAATTTGGTGCTTCCAATGAATGTAATTCTTAAAGACATATAAGAAAAAACATTTTGTGGTTTTCTTTGGCTTTGGCTTTCCACGTAAAAAAATGGTGTACTGTGTATGTGTATGATTGCTCATTTTTTCATTGTTTATTTACTTTGCAACTATTGGATGATAATGATACATTGATATAACACTTGCATATTGTGGTTAAAAAGGATTGAATTTCTCTATTATTGATTCACCCCCCTCTCAGTAATCCAACAACTCCAATTTGTATGCCATAGTACCAATATTTTGCAACACCTTATAAGGGCCATAGTACATTGGTGATAATTTATTATCCTTAGCTCTCTTGAGGGAAATCTGTTTGTATGGTTGTAGTCTTAAAAATACCCAATCCCCTAATTCAAAAAAAAATTCACTGCGATGTTGAGCTGCTTGTTGTTTCATGCGATTATGTGCCATTGTCAAGTTGTCCTTTAAGAGTTGGAGAACTTCTTGTTGATTCTCAATGTGATCTTCCACTGCTTGAACCTTATATTTTTCTTGTAGAAGAAGTTATGGAAGCTACGTGATATCAATAGAGTTCCATAAATAATGTCATTTTTGTTGGAGTATGAAAGGAAGTGTTATACCACCATTCTTCCAAGGGTAACCACTTGAACCATTGTGTTTGTTTATCATAGACAAAGAAATGAAGGTAGCCTTCCAGAAATTTGTTCACTATCTCATTTTGTCCATCATATTGAGGATGATAAGATCAACTATGAGCCAATAGAGTACTGAAACAATAAAATAATTATGTCCAAAAATTTCTAGTGAAGACGGGATCTTTGTCACTTACAATAATATTTGGGCTTCCATGTAGATTTTGAACTATCTGCATGAATGCAGTGGAAAATTGTTGGCACTGGGGTAGACCTAGGGTTCATCTATACAACAACACACCAACAAAACCCTAACTATTGGCCCTTTCGGCAACACCTGTGAAGCAGATGATGCCTCACCCGAGGTAGAGGCAGGGGTGGTTGCAAGACTCTAGTGTCTGCAACCTTATCTAGGACACAGATCTGTTATTCTAATCACTTAAAATACCAATCAACAGTTCTATTTATCAATATTCAATTCTTAGTTACATTGTAGTTAAACCCTAATTACAGTACAACACAATATTCAACCATATTTTGCATCTAACAACACTAAGCATGACGAAACAGTTCAGTTCTTAACAGATTCAGCACTAAGCACATGTATATAAGTCAGATATAACATCCATCCATATTATTAAGCACTAAGCATCTAGAGATCATTCATCTATATTAAAGAACTAAGAAAATTATCATATAAGCACATCAACACATTGCATAAAGAAGAGAAACACAACATGTACGTCGTTCACCCCCACCCTGGGGTTACGTCCACCAACTCTGTGTCTTCTTTATTAGCTTCTTCAATAGGTTACATGCATATATCCTCAAAAACCCTACTCTATAGAGGACAGGAGATCTGTGCAGCTCGCTAGATCCTCCTTCCCTAAGTCGATCTAAGCATGCAACCTTCTATAGTCTCTTACAATGACTTGCACTTAGCTCTGCAAGTCTCACATAGCATGCACCAAAGCACTTACAACTCTTGATCACACAGATCCAACTCTAGCACTCAGCCATTATTTTTGTTCACTACATCGCCTTAGCATATATTTATACATACAAAATAGGCCTAAGCATGCGTGAACCCATGGGCCGACATTCCTATACCTGTTACATAATCCCAAATCCAAAAAAGGGCCCTAAAAGGGGCCAAGATCTCATGATCTCAAGATCTCATGATCTCATATTGCACTCCACCTTCGACAGCCTATCGAAGTCCCAAAATTAGGTCAAACATGACCAAGAATCCTCAAAACTTGGTCAAGGGCCAACATGCCCCCAACACTCACCTGTGACTCATCCCGAGTCACTCTAAGCTGGCTAGTCTTTATTCAAAATCCTCGATCTTGGCTCGAGCTACTTAGACTTGTTGTTGTGCTATGACCTCTTGTTCAATGAAATCTTGTATGACTGCTTCGTTGACAGGTCCCTCGAGGCGTTTTTCAACTACAATAAAAACTTGCTCCAGTTCTGCTCCTCGTCCTTGGATTTCTATGAACAGTTGTTAAGCCTCGTCCTGTACAGATTGGAGCCTCTGAGTTAATTCCATAACTCTGTTCTGAATAGTATGGACCTGCTACTTAGCAGTGCACTACTCTTGGGATCGCTTCATTCTTTCCACAGCTGATAGGGGCTTCAACTGCACCTGTATTGTCTCTGCTTGATACTTCGCTTCCAGGAGTTGTGACTCCAATGCCTTCAATTTTGGATCCTCAGTGAGTTGTTCATACGTTTGGGCACTGTGATCACTCAGTTTCTTGCATTCTAGGGCAATGAATTTTATTCTTTCAACTACCCTTTGAGTAGTTACTTCCCTTTGGTTCCTTACATCCTGCGGGGTGTCAGGTACAGTGCGAAGCTCTAAATATGTTATTCCTTGATGTAGCTATTGGACAACTTATGCAAGTTGCTCTACTTGATGCATGACTTGGTCTTCATCCTGTAGCTCTAATTCTGTCACAGAGCGGAGGGATCTATTTACTACTTCTTTTACTTCGAGTTTCTCTGCAAGCAACTGTTCTTTCTCTTGTTGCATCTGTTCTTTCTCTGCTTCAAACTTGGCCTAGAAAGAAACATTCTCTTCTTCTAAAATTCTACATCGTTCTACAATGTTGCCTTGTACTTGCTTCAAGGTATGGGTAGCTTGTTCTACTTCTTCTTGTGTGCAACGAAGACGAGCTTCGACCACATCAGCTAATCGACGGAGTTGGGCTGGCTCATTCCCCAACTTTGGTTCTCCTGATGAAAGGGGTGCAGTGGACACTGCACGGCTAGAATGAAGGGCCTGTTGTACCCCTTGAAACTCAACCTTAATTCTGTCATACATTTCCTCCTGCTTGGATTCTTGTTTCTCCACGATTTCCAGCAAAGCGTCATTGAGGGTTGCTATGATGAAGTCAAAGTCATCAATAGTAAGCATGGTATTCATCTTGGTCACGGTGGCTCTCGATTTCTTCCGAGAATAAGGTTTTGGGGGAGAAACCTTCCTCTTCCTCAGGGGGTCAGTCTCATCTCTCAGCGGTGTTACTTCGCCTTGCTTCTGTTCATCTCCTATTCCATTTATGTCTTCCTCCTCACCCCCTTGGTCAGGTGATACTGAAGAAGTATTTTCAGAGGTGTTGCTTAGGTCTTGGACCTCTTTAGTATTCTTCGTTTTTATGGGTCTAGGTGTATCATGCATAGTTTCAGGGTTTTCAGGGTTGGACATCTCTGTAGGGTCTGCTGGAATAAGGAGGTATTCCGACCAGTCCTTAGTGATATCCTTAATATCCTCCTTCATGATCTTGTAATACGACTGCAACTACTCTTTATCTTCATCGACTCGTGCTGTAAGGTAGATGAAGTGTCGATCTACGCAGAAATTCATCAGAGATTGGAATATTTGTAAGGTGTTCGAAGTCATGCGAGGTTCTTCTTCTATGGCTCTCTTCAGCTGAAGGTATTAGGTATGAAAAACAACGTTCGACTACCACTGTTTGTCCATATCACTCGAGTACCAAAGGGTAGTGAACTTCACAGCAAGCGGCTTGAACGGTTCAATATCTGGGAAGGTCACACCTTCCGACATTTCCCAGGAAACAAAGGTGATAAGGATCAGGAGCCAGCTGAAGTGGAACTCATAGCCCTGATCCTGTGCTTTGCGTTAGTCTAGCTCCAATTGATTCACTAGGTACCTATCCTAGCTCATCTATAAACCTTCTACGCACTTTCCTGCGAGGTCAACAACAAAGCTTATGACCTGTGTAGGCATTTTCTTCCTTACTATCTTTCCTGCAATTAAATTATAGGTGAGGCACACTGCACCATTCTGGATGGAGGCTACCTTGTAGCCTCGCGTTCCCTTTTTGACATCGCCATATGTATCCTTGATTTTATATGCTAGTGCACAATCTTTGGCTTTTCCTAGATAGAACTCATATGGATCGGTTCCTTGCATACTCAAGTTTGTGATCCTATGGATCAACGTTGGGTCAACTATGATACAGAGGTATAGCCATCAACGTTGGGTCAACTGTGATACAGAGGTCTAGCCAGGGTAACATGAAAGTAATAACTTGACACATGCATTCACTTCCTAGTGCCTTCCGAAGTGTGGGATCTTCATGACATTTAACAGAGTGGACTGTGTGAGGTTCATCGTCCATGGTTGAGGGATTATCTTTGAGTTCTTCCCTTTTGTCTTGGTTAGGTATTTATACAGGGCAAGCATACTGTAGTTTTTTTTATCTTTGAGGTTGAAGTCACTAAACTTCAAAAATGCGCTCTTATTATGTTGTGCTCAAACTGCGCATATCCCCTTCGGGAGGTACACAATAACCATGGTGTACTTGAATTATCTTGGCACACTATCTCGACTCACTGCCCTGACCAGAGGTGGGATGTAATCTGAAAATATGGACGGGATCAACTTCGTATTTTCTAGGTTGTCTCTGTGTTTGGTTCTCTTTTCTGCTAATGATTGGGATGATTCAGCTCCGTGAGTAGTCAACAGAGAGGCTTACAGTACTCTCATCGATGATGCTCGAATACTTGTATAAATCTCTCTTTCAGACATTACTCTTTCATTCATTAGGTCAATAAGAACTTCTTCGACAATTTTCTATACAGCGTTGAGCTTGTCTGACATGCAAGCTCATGGTTGAATGTCTCAGGTTCGAAGAGTAACTATTCAATGCAAAGGGATATATGGCACTAGCGCGGTGATCACTCTGCAAAATCAACTATGTTGCGATCTCTGATAGTCACGATTGCCAAAAGTGTTCTCGTTGCATGGCACGATGGGATAAATAGATAACTCGGCAATGAATATCTTGCAATGGGCGAGAAGACTTCATTAACTCAGTTTTGTCTGTTGTGGCATGGTCTCAATGGTTTGGTGGTGAAATTTCTGACCATAAATTCCTTTCTACCCATTCAGGTCGTCGGTCGAACGATTATACTATCTCTAACGACTATATTGCTTTACCATGGTGAAGTGCCTTGTGACACTATTCTAATATTCCAGGGAAGCTCCAATTTTGCAAATTTTCCTTCTGCGTAGTTCCCTCAGGAACCTTCTGTAAATTTTCAATCTTAGCTCTCTTCTTACTTAGTTTTATAGCCTTCTTTCCAGTGAGCTTCGTCTTGAAATTCCTTTTTCCATTTTGATTCTTATCTTCTTTTGGCAGAGTAACTTCGCGCTGTTGAGGTTCCTTCCTAGAAATCAAGGGTAATACTTCATCTGTACCTGGAATAGGTACTTCAGTCTTATGTGGGTCTTATAATGTTCTTTCAACTTTGACATCCAAATCTATGGTTTGAAATAGCTTCACCCGGTTCTCATGTTCTTCAATCAAGTTTGCAATCCTCCTAGTCATGAAATCTTTTAACTCTTGCTTCTTCTGCTCTAGGATTTCCTCTTCTTTTATTCTAGCCTGATCTCCTTCAATCCAAGGTTTTCCTAATAACATAGAAAATGGAGCGTTATTCTCAATAAATTTAACAACTTTAAATTCTTCCTCTATCGAAGTTCCATGATTACTCATAGATATCATGGTAAGTCTTCCACATAGGGTTATCAACTTTCCTATGAATAATCCTATTCCTCCCAATGAAGGAATCATAGCAGGCTTTCCTAGAATTTCCCAAGTTCTTTCGGTCATGATATTCACGTGTGTTTCCTCATCCATAACATAGTGAATGCCGAAGTCTCCTATTCTTGCTTCAATGCATTCTTTCTCTTTGAAGATATATGATAAGCTGATATGTCAGTGGTCATTCATGATTTCTTTCATCTGTAGTAATACTTTCTCTGATGCTTTTCGGGGTTCTGTCATAATCTCAGTTTTTGGATCTGCCTTAGGGTTTTATTGGTTCATATTCATCCTTTCAACCTTAGCAATCATTCTAAGGAAATCCAATACTTCATGGTCCAGAGATTTACAACAGAGTCAACTAGGTCTCTTTCCAGGGCATTCCTTAGCCAAATGTCTTGCTCTTCTGCAACTATAACAAAGGGTTAATCCTCTCTTTCTCTTAAATGATCCCCAAATTTTATGTACTGCACACTAGGACCATGGTAGCTAACCTGCAAAAAATCCTTTCTAGGATCCTTCATCCATTTGTTAGTCCAAACATTCTCTCTATGCATAGGTATAACATATCTTTCACTATTCTTATCAAATCTACTCATATCAAATCTTCGTTCTTCTATCAATTCCCTAGTTTTTAAGCTAGTATAATTCTTATCAAACATACCTAGATCCATACTTTAGAAACAAAAATTTCCACTAATATTATCTTCAGCAGAGCACCAAGCTTATAGGTCTTAAAAATTTTCACTATTCTTACCTTTATTAGAGCACAAAGCATTCAGATATTACCTCTTTTCTTCAGATCAGACTTCTTTCTTTAGCACAAAGATTCATAAATCAAGTAGAATACTGCACACTAGAGCGACATATCTATGCACAGATCTTTCACAATTTCAGGTCAAGTCTTTGCACAAAGCTTCTTTTTTCTCAGTTCCCAACAATCACAGTTTCAAGTCCCAGCAATGGAACCATTTTTTGGCATAGGCGAAGAACCAGGGTTCAACGCTACAACACCGCACCAACAAAACCCTAACTAGAAGAAGATGAAGTCTCACCCGAAGAAGATGAAGTCTCACCCGATGTAGAGGCAGGGGTGGTTGCAACACTCTAGTGTATGCAACCTTAGTTGGGACACAGATCTGTGATTCTAATCACTTAACAAATAACTCATCAGTTATATTTATCAATATTTAGTTCTTAGTTACATCGCAGTTAAACCCTAATTACAGTACAACACAGTATTCAACCAGATCTAGCATCTAACAACACTTATCATGACAAAACATATCAATTATTAACAAATTAAGCACTAAGCACATGTATATAAGTCATATCTAACATCCATCAATATTGTTAAGAACTAAGCATCGACAGATCATTCATATATATTAAATCACTAAGCACATTATCATATAAGCACATCAACACATTGCACAAAGCAGAGAAACATAGCCTGTACATGGTTCACCCCCACCCTAGGGCTACATCCACCAACTCTTTGTCTTCTTTATTAGCTTCTTCAATAGGTTACATGCACAGAGCCTCAAAAACCCTACTTCGCAGAGGACAGAAGATCTGCGCAACTCGCTAGATCCTCTTTCCCTGAGTATATCTAAGCACGCAACCTTCTACATTCTCTTACAATGACTTGCACTTAGCTATGCAAGTATCACATAGTATGCACAAAATCACTTACAACTCTTGATCAAACAGATCCAACTCTACCACTCAGTCGTTCGTCATTTTCACTACACTACCTTAGCATCTATTTATACATACAAAATAGGCCTAAGCATGAGTGAACCCATGCGTTGACATTCCAATACCCGTTACATGATCCCAAATCCCAAAAAGGGCCCTAAAAGGGGCCGAGATCCCATGATCTCCGCTTTATCTTGCGCTCGACCTTCAACATCCTGTCGAAGTCCCAAAATTAGGTCAAACATGACTAAGAATCCTCAAAACTTGGTCAAGGTCCAACACAAATGTACTGGATTTGAAAGGATGAGAGAGTGCAAAAAATTGTGTGTACTTTGTCAGTCTATCAACAATCACCATGATGAGAATATTTCCTTCATAATTCAGTAACCTTGTGATGGAATCCATGGAAACCTCCTCCCAGCACTGAATTGGGATGGATAGTTGTTATAAAAGACCTGGGGTCTTAATTTTTTCCACCTTATTTTGTTGAAAACCAAACATTTTTCCGCAAATATTTGAACATCAGTTTTAAGGCCATCACAAACAAATTCCTTCTTGACCCTATGGTAGGTTTTCAAAAATTCTAAGTTCTCTCCTACCAGAGAGGTGTGAAATTCCAAGAGTACCTTTTGTTTGAGTTGGGATTTCTTACATAAATATAAGTGATCTTTGTACCATAGTGAATAATTTTTCCATGTAAATGTATTTGATGCATTGGAATCTTGATACAACCTTTGAATGAGAGTCCACAAGTTTTTATAATTCTTGTTGGATCATTGAGAGGGGGAGTGAATCTGTAATAGAGCAATAATCCTTTTTAACCACAAAATTCAAGTGTTATATCAATGTAGCATTATCATCCAATAGTTGCAGAGTAAATAAACAATGAACAAATGAGAAATCATCCACATACACAGTAAACCAATGTTTTTATGGGGAAACCCAAAGCGAGAGAAAACCACAGAACACTTTTTCTTATATGTCTTTAAGAATTACATTCATTGGAAGAACAAGATTCCTTTTTTTTTCCAGCTGCAATTGGAAGGAGGCTCCAACCCCCTAGTTTCTTAGGATACAACCTGAAGGAAGCTCCAACTCCCCAATTCTCTGGATACAACTAGAAGGAGGCTACAACCCCCTAGTTTCTTAGGCTACAACCTGAGGGAAGTTGCAACTCCCAAATTCTCTGGCTAAAAACAGAAGGAGGCTACAACCCCCTATGTTCTCTGGCTATAACCGGAAGGTGGCTACAACCACCTGTCCTTTCCCCGTCCAACTTCCCTGATATAGAAGTAGAATGATGGAACCATTGTCACACTATCACTGTGAGATATATTGTTGTAAACCTGTACCAATCAACCTGTAATCAACCTGTAACAACATGTACCAATAACATGTGACAACATGTACCATACATCAACTTTTACCATAAATAATTTCATCAACCATGCATCAAACCTATACAAATAACCTATCATAATAACCTGTCCAAACAACCTGTAATCAACTTGTACCATAAACAAGTGCATCAATCTGTACCTCAAACTATACCATCAACGAGTGCATCAACCATGCACCAAATATGTACCAATCATGCATCAAATACACATAAACTATGACTCATCAAGATGTACCAACATCATCAACTATACAACACATGTATGTGTCAACTTATCAACTACTTGTCTCAACCATGTACCCAACATGTATCTCAACCAAAATCCCACATCAATTTCATCATCCAAATCAAATTTGTAACTCTGTAATAGACATGGTGTATATGATCACATACCTGCAAACCTTCCTTAACATTAACAACAAGAGACTATCATTTTCATAAAACTTTACTTTAGTCTCACATGACTAATTTTGGATTAGTCAACAACGCTAACTTGGAATAATCATAACTATATACCTTGTTATGAGAAAAATCTCTCTATGGCTAGGGGTAAACAACAATAGATGGAAATGATTGTAGAAATAAAATCTATTCTCAAGTATGCTATATAAACAAATATGCTAGAAAGAAAAGATAAAAGGCCTACCTTGTCCAGACGTTCGATGAAGTCCACCATTGAGCACTTGACCCAAATCAATATACCTACAACTAGTCCTCAACAACCAAGCAAAGAAAGCATATGGTGATAATATATGATTTTATCACATTCAATAACATAATCCATTAATATACATAACAAATACTCCCATGGAATAATAATCCAAATATTTGCAAGATATCAATTGGAGGGGAAAAGACTATTTCTATTAATATATGATCAACAGAAGTGAAAAAGTTATAAACTTTTGTGTTGTCACAGTTCAGAACCGAGAAACTAATTTCCTTCTAGCTGGGCCTCCACCACTTCAATCCTCCACCAAAGGAAATCTCATAGAAGAGAGACAATGAAGTTCTCAATCAACAAGGGAAGAGTTTGGGGGATGAACACTGTGTTCGGACTTAAAGGAAAAAGGGATGCAAACTCAATATGAAGTGAATAATTTCTCCAAAGTAACTTTTCTCTCAAAGTTGAATTCTTTCTCCTCTTTTCCATAGCTCAAAATTGGCCCATTTATAGCCTTGAAATGGAACTGAAGGGTCGATTCAAAATGTTTACAGTACATGGAAGGCCAAGGATCATTGATCTCCTATTGTGACATGGAAACCTGACACCATTTTTAATTTTTGGGCACAAATCTTGATGTACATGGGTTGTAGTGGTGCAACCTACGTATACACATGCTTTATAGTAGGAAATGTGCGTATATGTGGAAAAAATGTATTTTTAGCTCTGGGATTTCCAAAAAGGGATGAAAAGTCTTCATAGGGAAATGGAAAAAGGATCTATGTGCAATATTACATAGGGTGAGGCAAATATTGCTATAACAGATGCCCCCTAATGTGTGAGGTCATAAGAGAATTTGTGATGGCCAAAATACATTATAAAAACCTAGAAGTGGACTGATGGGGAAACAGATGGAAGAACTAGTTTCTAATAACATTATGTATTGAATTTGCATACATGGATGCCAATTTGAATTACACTGCAGATCCATGTGAAAATATACCAAACAACTGTTTGTGGCCATGAATAGGAAAACACAAATGCGGTTACATGCCAAAGGCTATCATAGTCATGAACAAGGACCAGTAGAACTACTCTCAAAATCAATCTGATGATATCTGTATACCATGGAGTACAATTTGATCTCCCATGATCACCGAAGTCATATAGTTACTGGTCCAATGAAAAGGAAGAAACAACTCAGGAAAGTTGCGACCACATATTGATGTCTTCAGGTCTTCTACACAATCCACCAAAGGTGCAATTCTACTTCATGTGAATAAAGGAGTTGAGGTCGAACACAATGAGACATCGTTTGATTAACGGTCATTGAGGTATACCATTAAAAAATGTGAGACAACCTACTGATAATGAAATTAGGTATCAAGGCAACGAGTACATTCTTACAAGTGTGAATAAAGGAGTCGGGGTTGAACACTTGAAGAATCCATTGATCAAGAGACATTGATGTATTCCCAACTATTGATGGTGAGAGACCCTGCCACTAATGACTACAAGCCTCAAGGTACTCATAGGACTCTAGGTCTCGTTTCCAAAATAGATGAACTGAATTCGATGGAAGGAGACCCACTAAAAGGAGAGAATTAATGAATCTCTCATCATTCAACACGAGGTATAAAGAAGGATATTCATGATTTGGAGGAAATCATATGAAGAACATGTTCACGAACAAACGAACTTGTGCGTATTTCGCGTGTGCCAAGTGAAAGCAGTACACAAAAAATACCCTCTAAATAACAACCAATGAGGAAAACTGCTAACAAAGGTGAGGAAACCACCAATAAGGCTAATGGAATCCAAGACATTGCATGAATCCCAATGTGTGAATAGAAGTCTTGTTATTGAACACAAGGGAAACCACCCAGTCAATGACCAATGATGAAATGTCGACTGTTGGGTTCAAGGTTACCTACCAATGATGAAAGTAGGACCAAGGTGCGTGATAGGACTACAACATCATGTGATTATGAGACAGACTGAGGGTATGACCGACATGCAAAGTCAAGAGTTCTAATAAATCGCTGACACAGGTTGATAGACTTCCTTTGAACAAGAGCATGAGACATATGGAAGAATTTGATAGCATAGACTCAATGATGAAACCATGAGATGCATGAGGCATCAATGAAATTATCCATAGGGACTGGAAGAGTAACCAGTCGGTGGAGAAAACTCTTTGTAATGAGCTCAGCTTCCTATGTCCATGATAAACCCAAAATTATGATGACAAATGGACTCAATAAATTTGTGCTATGTTCAAAGGTGACACAACTGCTGCCAATAAAAGATAATACTCCCTTCCTACCCGTATTTTTTTTTTTTCATAGTCAAATGAATGCTATGATACAGTGGAGGAAACGAGTGTCGCAACTAAGAAAAACTAGTTTCAACAGTGGAACACACTTATGCTCAATGTAAGGAGGTGCATGCGGGAGATGGACACTCGGGGGAATGTTCCCTCCTAGGTATAGGGTGTCAAATTACAAAGGATATAAATGAGGCTCTGCTTGGTTGAGGATGAAAAAATGTTGAGGCAAACGGTTTGTAACGCAGAGAGAGAACCGGCTATAGGCTCAATACTGTAAGCAAGGCCATGAGATGAAATCACAACTTAAAGCCAAAAAATTTCCTTTTTTATGATCTTATTCTACTTGGTGTGAAAAAAGGGATAAACTTGTACCAAATAGACATATTTTCAAATCCAATTTATGAGTGTGAAAGAGACAATTTCACTCGATAATATTTTCACTTTTTGAAAACAAGTCAGAAAAGAGATTAAATAAGACTCACAACCTTTCAATTCCAATTTAATGAGTGTGAAAGGGAAAAATTCACTTGACAATATTTTCTCTTTTTAGACGAGTCGAAAAAGAGCTTAAATCAGACTCGCTTGGGATATTTTAGGCGGGAAGTCACGGGGGATGCCAAGGCTCCCATGCTGAGCTTCTGTGGAATGCCAATATCTTATGAATAGCTAACATAATCTTGGGAAAACCCAAATTTGTCCAAGTCGAGGAGGATAAATCACTAGCGGAAGTTATCTTCTCTGTGATATATCAGATAATGTCTCTTACTGGGAAGGACATAGGCGGGGGTATTAGATACCCCACAAGACCATCCCAATCGAAGGGAAATTCTCCGGGACTTGAAGGGAGAGTACTTGAGGAGAGTAAATATCTCTCTTGTTTAGAAGGAGTGCTATAAGGAATGCTAACAACATGGTTGAAGGATGCATCACCCTCCAAAAGGAGAGTTGGATTGACCAGAGATTGCACTGGTACGAACACTTGTTCAATTCTAGGTTGAAAAGGATGGATGATAATAGGTAAAAGGGACACATTACCCTAAAAAATGGGGGTATGGTCAGGAGAGGATTATAGGGGCATGACTACCGTGTCAAACAAATGAGAAACAGGATGTGGGGAAACCACAAATGCCTCAGAACCCAAAGGGTCCTCAGGTGAGAACCACGCTTTTGGTATCCCAACAGTAGCTGGACATAAACGAGTAAGGTGATATCATTCACAAGTCCTACAAAGGAATTTAGGCTTACGTATAAGAAATTTGGGCTTCTCAATTCCCCCAAATCCATTCACAACGGTTGGTGGCATGCTCTCAGCATGACTGGCACAGGTTAGAGAGTCATCTCCCACATGATTTATAGAGGTTGGAGATGTGACATCGATATGACTCGTGGTGACTAGAGTGATGCTCCCATCATGACTAGTAGCGACTGGTTGCAGGTCTTAAACATGAATTGCAGAGGTCAACGACCCATCTCCAACATGACTAGAAGAGGTTGGTGATGGAGCTCGAGTCTGACTGGTAGTGATTGGACTAGCGGTGGGTTGTGGCATTTGATACCAAGGTCCAGGGAAATATTGGCTTTGAAACATTACAGGCCAGGAAGGTTCCTAGTTTACCCCTTGTCCTTGTCCGGAAAAGTATTATCCTCCACCTAATTGATCCAAGGAGTTTTGTATGAGCATCATCACTGAAGTCTTTGAAGAGACAGAGGTATGATAAGGATTATTCAAGTGAGGATATATGTTTCCCCCATGTGAAGGGGTTTTGTGAAGAGGGTAGCCTGAACTGTAAAACTAGTTCTCCCCGTATGAGAGACTCGAGGATATATTTGGACCCTCCATGGGAAAAGTGTTCTAAGGAACCGACGTGGCAGATGAAGGATACAAAGATTGGGTGTAATAAGTAGAATAAACAACCATTTGACCTTTGGCTCCTAAAAGAGAATAGCTAGCACTGGATCTATAAGAGGGGAGGTTCCAACCTCCCACAGTGAGATTTGTTTGAGGGACATGGCTCATATCAAATGAAGATGTAGGTAGCGGGGCCATGGTGCCCATAGATGAAATGATAGGATTCATATAAGTGGGTCAGGGAGAGAATGGAAAGGGTGAAGTCATATCAACAGGAAAATGGTTAGAGACCCAAGGCATGGACTCAACGTCATAATTTTGCATACCATTATGAAAAGTGGATGTATTCATCCCCATGAAATGAGTGGACACCATGGGGGAGGTAGTGATAAATGAGGGAGCCAAAGGAACTCCACTATCCATGATAATGAAAATTTAGTATAAAATCCTAAGGCCAACTAGTGATCAAAGAGCACACCAAAAATAATCAAACAATCAATATGCACACAAATGGGGAAAATTGATTGAAAGGGGCCTCCCTCCCTAAAGAAGGTATGTCTCACCCAAGAGGGGCTTGAGACTCCCTGCTAAAGTTTAGAGGTACAAAAATTAGTTATAAGGGCCCTCGTGGGCTTAACAACCAGTCGGTCAGATCCCCCCAAGGAGGTAATCCTTCATAAAGGTTGTGTGTTGTCTGACCCTTATCTGACCTAGGGTACCTACAGAATAACCCCTGCAAGTAACCTATGTGGCACCTAAGTCAAGAAACTAAGAAACCAATGTATAACCGATGCACAAGTGAGCAGTCATAAGCTAGGTCCACCGTATGGGAAAGGAAGCAAATATTGAAACCTTGAAAGTATCGCCTCTCACAGAGGTAAGGCCACTAGAAAGATTCCCAGATACAAATAGATCCCCAAAAATATCTCTGACACTAAGAAGGTATCAGGGGGATATCCCTTCACTCAACCTCGCACAACCTCATGATTAACTTCAGTGTAAGCGAAGCCTCCTGATATTATCGATTATACAATGGATTTCTCCACTCCCTTAGTCAGAGACATATGTTGATTTAATAGCCTTGGAGAAGTTTACTGACAAAATCTTATTCCAAGGCACTAAATCCTAATCTAGTTTATGTACCCTAGAAAATAAAAACGTGACTAATAAATTTTAAATTATAGCGTTAATTTTAATGGTCGTGCTTACTCAAAAATGTATGTTAGTGAAACTCATGATGTTATGACTCAACAAGTAAAGTAAATATGAATACAATGCAAATTCCTAACTTCAATTTTCAATGAATGATATGCTTTTTAAAACAATGCAATTTTCAATTTCAACTCTGCAACTCTGAATAAAGATGCAATATTTCTTTACATGCACTAAGCTAAATGACAAAGACTCAAAATATCAAAATGCCCAATATTTTTGTATTTTCAATATAAGAAAAATGAAAATGCATGGAATGAACATCATCTTTATATATAAAGGCTCTTACTGTGTATAGAAAGAGACAAATCAAGCAATATACCAAGGAGAAAAACACCCAGTCCAATGTACAAGAACAATCAAAATGAAAATATGATGAGGAAGACTCCGCCCAAAAATTCAACCAAAGACAGGTTTCCTGTCAACCCACAGACACTTAAGAATCACTACAGAGACCCAAGAAGACTCAACAATCATCAAAACCTACCCAACAACCACCAAATCCAACAAAAAATCAAAATAGGTTGATGTACATGACTGTTCAAGGAAACAACGTTTATGTACACAGCTTGCAGAAGGACAACACGTGTATATACACGTCTGTCAAGAAAAACCCACGTATATGTTTCAAAAACAAATCTAGGAGAAGGAGAAGGATGAAAGACTCAGACCCAAAGTGAAAAAAGGCTGTCAAGCAATGATACAACAAAAAACACAATAGGAACGAGAGAAATCTAAGGAGAAAAACACTCCAAACAATAAGAAAGATGATTCAATACCCAATATGGTCGTAGATTTTTTTATGAGGAAAATCTGTCTATGGATAGGGATAAACCACAACATACAGAAATGACTGTAGAAATCAAATCTATTCCAAAGTATGCTATATAAACAAATATGCTAGCAAGACAAGATAAAATGCCTACATCATCCAGACGTTCGATGAAGTCCATTGTTGAGCACTTGAACCAAAGAAATATACTTGCAACTAGTCCTCAACAACTAAGAAAAGTAAGAATATGGTGATAATTTATGATGTTAGCACATTCAGTAGCATAATCCATTAACATACATAACAAATATGCCCATGGAATAGTAATTCAAATATTTTCAAGATATAAATTGGACGCAAAAAGAGTATTTCTATTAATATATGATCAACATAAGTGAAAAATTTACAGAGTTCCGTGTTGGCATGGTTTGGAACTGATAAACTTAGTTCCTTCCAGCTGGGCCTCCACCGCTTCAATCCTCCACCAAAGGAAATCTCATACAAGAGAGACAATGAAGTTCTCAATCAATAAGGGAAGAGCTTGGGGGTTGAACACTATGTTCAAACTTAAAGGAAAAAGGGATGCAGATTCAATATGAAGTGAATAATTTCTCCAGAGTAACTTTTCTCTCAAAGTTGAATTCTATCTCCTCTTTTCCATAGCTCAGAATTGGCCCATTTATAGCTGTCAAATGGAACTGAAGGGTCGATTCAAAATGTTTACAGTACATGGAAGGCCAAGGATCATTGATCTCCTGTCGTGACATGGAAACCCGACACCTTTTTTCATTTTTGGGAACAAATCTCGATGTACATGGGTTGTAGTGGTGAAACCTACATATATGCATGATTTATAGTAATAAATGTGCGTATATGTGGAACAAATGTATTTTATCTCTGGGATTTGCAAAAAGGGATGAAAAGTCTGCATAGGGAAATGGAAAAAAGCCCTTTGTGCAAGATTGCATAGGGTGAGGAAAATCTTGCTATAACATTCCTGTAATGAATAAAGATCTAAAAATAGTACACAATGTTCTTTGGTGTATTTTATGCAATTCCTCCAGGTTTCACTACTTGGAACCTCTTAGAAAAGGAGTTATAGAAAAAATGGCATACCTTGTTGAATTCATGCTTATTCTAGAGGGGGAACTTGTAGAGCATGCCCCGCACATAATATTTGTTTAATGGTTCTTAAAATGGTAAAAAGAATACTGAATATTGTACTCTAACCAATACATTTGGTCTTACTAAATTTGGATATGTTATGAATAAGTTATGACATTTTTACCTGAAACACATGTTTTAGACTAGTTTCAAGACTAGCCACAAACCCTATTTTCCATGGAGTGTAACTCCAAAAATACAACGACCCACAAGATGAAATTTTTATCACAACTACTTGGATATGTTTCCTCAAAAGCCTCCCAATTTCATAGTCTGAGTCATTCTATAAAAACAATTATTGCGAAAATGGTGATATGACCTGTAAATAACATACCTTAGAAAGAATCATCAAAAGAATTCATCCTCCCTTGAATTTCAGCTTTCTTTACTTCACCTTCCCTCTGAAATTCAGCTTAGATATCCTTTGGTTACCTCAGTCACTTGTATATATTCAATATTCTCAATTTTGATTAAAATGAGAGAGCCTTGCCTCTTATTTATACTTTCATGTAGCTTCCTAAAGGGGTTACCTTTTAAGCATCTTAACCCACTTTCCTTATTTTAGGGTTAACCCACTTCTAACCACTTTTCCACTTAGTAATTTCTCCATTAAATTTATTATTTAAATAATTTATTTTGTATCCACTTTGAATTATAGTACGCTCATCACTTCACTTTATTATTTACTTTCTAAAATCTCTTAAACCACTTTCCTTATTTTAGGGCTAACCCACTTCTAACCACTTGTCCACCTAGTAATTTCTCCATTAACTTTATTATTTAAATAATTTATTTTGTATCCACTTTGAATTATAGTACGCTCATCACTTCACTTTATTATTTAAATAATTTCTTCTTTGCAACCACTTTGACTCCTTTGACCTTTTGGGGCTTATAGATGACTCATGAGGGTTCTCCATCTTCACATGGCCACAACTCTCTAACCATGAGGAGTTCTGTGACGTTCCACATACCACCAAAAATGGAATGACATGTACTATCCATATAGAATAGTATTACCTTAAAATATATTAAAACTCATACCATTATACATCAAACAAACTTGGGTCCATTACCCAAACCTTTGTGCTACCGAAATTTGTTGTCGAACTTTCTTCAAGGGTTGACATCAATGACCACCAACCCAAATAATAAAAAATATACCCCTTTGGCATTGATGGCAACACTCTGATGCAATATTGAAGTCATATTACTCATTCTCCTCCTATGACCATTGCTCCCCCTGGAACCATTCCCCTGTGCTCTTTCTCCAAGCATTTACCTTTGCATCTGATAAATCTCTCCCTCTTTGTCATCAATGGAAAAGGTATATTTCCATCAGGGGTTGTTCCTCCTAACTAAACTGTACTTGGGGATACTCCCTTTGACTGAAATCTTCTTGAAACTAATCCCCAACCTAAACTCTCATCTTTATGGTGCTTCCCCATGTAAATCTAAGACATATAAGATAAGCATTCAAAAGCATTCATTTTGGAGTAGAAATTACTCCGAGTCTCTCACAAAAATACTCAAAGGCTTCCCTTGGAAGTGGTTTTGTAAAGATGTTTTCCACTTGTTCTTTTGTTCCCACATATTCAAATCTGATGTTCTTCTCTGCAACCCGTTCTCGTAGAAAGTTATACTTTGTTGGAATGTGCTTCATCTTGGAGTGCATCACCGAGTTCTTTTAGATATTGATGGCCCTTGTATTATCACAATAGATTGGAATGGGATCATCATAGTCAACCTGTATATCTGTCAAAGTTTGTTTCATCCATAGAACATGAGTACAACATCCTGCTGCTGCAATATACTCTATTTTAGTTGTAGATAAAGATATTGATGATTGTTTCTTGTTTAGACAAGATACTAAACACTCACCCAAGTAGAACAATGCTCCACTAGTGCTTCGTCGGTCATCAATGCAGCCTTCCCAATATGCATCTGTGTAGGTAATAAGTGATAAATCCTTTCCTTTTGGATACCATAATCCAAACTCTTCTTTTCCTTTGAGATATCTAAAATCCTCTTCACTACATCATGATTCCTTTGGCGTTGCTTGAAATTTTGCAACCTATACAAATTCATGCATTACATCTGGTCTGGATGTTGTCACATATAGTAAGGTACCAATCATTGACCTGTATTTTCTCTAGTCTGTAGACTTTGAATCATCATCTTTGATCAACTTGCAACTGGTTTGCATAGGAGTGGTAAATGCTTTGCAATCTTCCATTCCAAAACTCTTTATCATTTCTCTTATATACTTATTTTGAGAAATACAAATTCCTTGGCTTCTTTCACATATCTGAAGACCCAGAAAGAAGGATAGTTCTCCAAGTAATGATATTTAAAATTCATTCTGCATATCCTTAGCAAATTTCTTGGCTTAACCTATCATCAATACTTCCAAAAATAATATAATCAATATAAACTTAAATTAATAAAATACCATCTTGAGTTACCTTGATGTAGAGGTTGTTGTCTACACTTCCTTTTTTGAACCCTGCATGTTGTAGATATTTATAGAGTCTAGAATACCATGCTCTAGGAACCAATTGTTCAATGTAGACTTTTTCTTCAAGCTCCCCGTTTAGAAAAGTTGATTTCACATCCATATCTATCCATATTGTTCAAGACTCTACTACACAACTGTCCATAATTTTGACTCATATGTCACTGTACTATCATGAAGTACTACTACAACTAATTAATCTATCATATTGTAATTCTTTTAACTGAATGCACTAAATCTGTCTACTCAAATTATGCAAGTTTCTTGAAGGATGTTTCTCTGGTTTGTCTCAGCTAATTCATAGACTCCCCTTGTCTACTATTCATATTATCTGGGAGTTTCTAAGAAGGATGGATTAGAACAATTCTTGCTCTGAAGTGTATTCATCATCATCTTCATTACTAGATTCATCATCTCTATGAGCTCTAACTTTTTTTTTTTTTCTGTCTGTGGATTCATCTTTCACTACAGTTCCTAGAAGTACAATCTCTTGAACCTGTTCCTTATTTAGCTGTCCTTCTTTTCTTTTAGTTATTTTCCAAATTTTTATGTATCTGACATCTTTCCTTTTCTCTGTAGAATTTTCTTCATCTTGTTTTATTTCCAATCTTACGATCTCTCGGACCTAGTCTTTGTTCACCTATTCTTCGTGTTTTGAACAACCATTATCAACATACCAACCACGCTTCTTCTTCTTAGCTTGTAGAGAAAGTGTGCATTTTTCATTGCTATACTGATTCTTCTTTCTTATCCAAGTTCCCTTCTGAGGCTCCTGTTTGTGACGTTTTTTGTTCTGTTGTGGTTCTCTAGGAGGGGACGTCATTCTACAATCTTTGGCCATGTCTCAAAATTTATTACACTTGTATAATTCCACTTCAATTCTCAATGATTCAAACCTTTTGTAGCTTCTTCTCTGTGTTTCACTAGGCCTTCTTGGATAACCATTTATGTTCCTGCTATTAGCTCTGCCATTTAAAGCTTTATGTCCAAAATTATTGCAAGCATAACATATGTAAGTTTTAAACCTGTGAAGTAAAGCAATGCATATAGATTCTTAAGAAAAACATAATTTAATCAATGGCTCATACACATAGTACATAGAGATTTATACCGAAAAACCTTAACCAGGGAAAACCTTTCTTATATTCATTATATATAATTTCACCATTCACCATACAATATATACAATGTTTTTAGGTATTCTGTAGATATTGTTAGAACTCTGTAAATTTTGTTCGGCTGAATAGACAAACGACAAAGGTAACTATTTCAACCAGCTTTAGAGCTGAGGCACTAGCCTTCTCAACTCATAGAGGGCTCTCTCATGTCACTTGATGTTTCTTTGGAAATTAGTGGCTAGATTTGGTTTTTTTGGGGGGTTTTTAATAAAATGACTAGAAAAAAGAAGATAACATTTGGACTATGGGGTCTAGAGTAAATAGAATACATTATCAAACCTGAGAAATATTCAGAGGAAAAGGCTAAATCAAGAAGTGAGTCAGAGTTTATATCTGAAAATTTTGCATGACATCAGAAGAAAAAAGAAACACGTAACTACATCAGGGAATTACAGAGATGAATTCTGAATAAGTTAAGAAGATAGAAACATAGTCTAAGTTTCTAAGCCAAGAGCATTAAATAATGAATTCTAGGCCTCTAAATCTCCAATTTAGACAAAAGGAAGTGTAAATGAATTATATGCTTACAGGAAATACGCACTATGAGGGGAAAACAAGACTCATATCACTGCCAGTTAGAATCTTTCATAAACAATCCAAAATCTGCCTTTGTATTTATATATTCATACTAGCCCCAAAATTTACAAAAGTCTTCCTGTACAGAGGGCAGGCTCCTCTTTCTCCATGCTTTACATCCTTGGGATGATACATATATAGAGAAGGTTCCTTTGTGGAATTCAAAACATTCATACTTCTCGTAATTCTAAAATTAGAGATAAGTTACAAGGATGAATGATTTATAATAACTATTATCCTATTTTAAAGGGACTGTTAGGAACAGGTTCATAATTTCTAGGCCCTTTTCTTCGATCGCCATCTGTCCAAAACATGTTGAGATGTACTTATTCAAGTCTGAGAATTTATTTCAGCTCAATGATCTCCTCCTTTAGAGTGACCAACCATGCTGGTTGATTCTCCCCAATGCTTTCAGCCGTTTCAACAATGTTTTATGTCATCTGTTGTTTTCTCTGTTTCTTTTTCACAACTGGATTGTTGATGATTAGGTCCTTCATGATGGGATTTAGCCTGAATTCTAATCCTAGGTCTATAGCAAGTTCTGTATGGAATTTAGTTGGTAATATACGTGCAATTTCCCTTTCCTTCTTACTAGTAGATAAACCCACCATATTACTTGAATGACCTGTTTGACTGGATATGGCTTGATTGGCCTTGTCCATGTATCCCAATATCATGGACAACAATATGTTCCTTCATAAATTAGAGAGTCAATCTTACAGATGAGATGATATACTCATACTTGAGAATCGATAGTTATAGAGTTCCAATCATGAATCACTGACAGAGTCACTTGCGGGTACGTTGGTTTACCATGCTTGTCTAATTCATTTCAAATGATTAGATTTCTAGTTCGTTATATGGCGGTGTTCACCTGACATCATATGGTTGTGAAGTACCGAATGAGTGAAGCGGGGTGATTCCGACCAGCCATCACCCACCCCACGAGTGGTTGATTTGACGTATTGAAACATGTGACATCGAGGCTTTTGTGAAAGTGGTTTTAGGCAAACTATCTTTCTCCCCAATGTATCTATGGAGGCACCGCGCGTCCATTTTAAAAACCACAATGATTTTCCCTAGTCCGCCTTTTCATGGTTAAGTCTAGTGCAAGTTCACTGCCCGATATGGGCCCTAACCATTGATCTAGGTCATTTTACAATCGACGGTCTGTCGAGTTATACCTTTTGCACCTTCGCTATATTTGTCCATATGCCACCAAATATGTCCTGGTCCTCTAAATTATCAATTCTCCAAACTATCACACTTCTGTGACGATGTAGCTCTTGCTAAATTTTCAAGACTTGGATCCTGTCTAAAAATTGTTATGGTGATAACATAGGCTCCAACTAGGGATGCTATCCTCCCTCTGAGGTAGCAAATAAATTGTATACCCAGTGCTTGATCCATTGGAATGATCCCAAAACATGTGTGTGTACCCTGCTCCTACCATATCACTAGTGTCTGTTGAAGTCCAAACTCTTCATGTTGCTCTCAACTGGATACTGAACACTGAATATACTGTTGAAACTGACTGTACACAATATTGGAAATATAAACTAAAAAATACTTGTCCAACAAGCTTATTCGTACATTCCTACCTACCCTAAAACGTTGAAATGAACACTCAATCAAGTGGTGCTAAAGTGCCAATGCAACCAATCAAGAAATTGGCTTCTTGATTTTTCTCCACTCACATCTTTATTAAGAAGGCAGACAAATGTAAAAGATGGCAGCTGAAAACAAAATTTGAATCCAAAATCTGAGTTTATAAATGAAACAAACTCCTCCTTCACTGATGACTGTAATAGGATGGCCACCGGATCTTGAAAACCATGACAAATCATTTCTTCTTGGTGAGCAAAAACAAAAATACCAGACTCTTTCTTAAGTGTTTGTTGTTCTTTCTCTATTTCTTTTGTTTTGAGAACATTTTCAAATGAAATGGCAGTAATAGGTTTGTCTACTTCTCCATGCATCTCAAGAAACAAATCCATACATTCTTGAACATCTTCAAATATTCCATTCATATTATGTGCATCAAGGCTATCCTCTTGTTCATCAAACAATTCTGATTTGGTTTCATTAAACTTCTGGAAATTTGTTTGAGGACTGGCATTTTGACTTTCAAATTAATTAATAGAAATAGGTTTTTGCTCATAATATTCTTTCAAATGCGAAAATCTGACATCATGAACTATTTCATAGTCTAGAGTTCTCATGGATGTATTTCCAAAACCCTCATCCATGTCTATGTTGTTTAGAAATTGAACCAGTACGTCATTCTCAGGGGAAGACAGACAACTTTGAAACACTTCGTCATGCTGGAAACATTGTTGAATATCCATATTTGTTGCAGACGAATGGTAATGGCCTTGAACAACAATCTCTTGAGCATATTTTTCTTCTTTTTTAGGCTGACAGCTGAGCATATGCTGCAAATTTGAGCTAAAATAACTTTTCATGTGATCATCAATATGGTTATCATTACTGGCAAGTATACTTCTCTCTTTGTATTCACCATCATGTCCGGTGGATTTATGACTTGAGACATTACAAATATTTTTCTTCAACAATTTGAAAGAAGCAAAACATAGTGGTAAGGTTGTTTCACCTGATTTGATACTTTCTCCGATCTCTTTACTGTGGGCATATTTATGAACATGCCCATTTTCAGTTTCATCTTAAACCAATGAATGCACCTCTGAACCAATGAAAAACACATGAAAAGAATGTTGCAACATGTTATTAATTTGTTCCATTGATTTATTGTGATTTTGCATCAACGCAAATTCATTTGCCTCCACAATGATCTTATAATTCTCTTTCAACAATTTAAATCCAGCAAAGCACAAAGGTATAGAATTTTCTTCAGCTGACCCAATAATTTTCTCTTTATAACTATGATATGTAGGTTGATTTATCTCACTATACTGCTGAAAAAGAACATCTTCAATATCATAATCATCTTCATACTTTTCATGTACAGGTAGATCACTGACATATGCAAGGTCATCTAACAAGCAAAAACTTGGAACATCAACTTGTTCTTCGACAAATTGATTTGTACACTCATCTTCTTGATTATCTATAAATGAATACATGAAATAATCAGCCCCTTGCTTATCATGGGATGGATCAGAAACTAAATCAACGCCTTCTCTTTCAACAAGTGGGACGCAATTGTTTGCGACATCATCGGTATTGGGAAATTCAAGAAGGCCTATGACATGGTCACCTCTATGCTCAAGGTTTCAATTAACCATTTTCTGTTCATATTCTCTTTTATTTTCTTTAGCATCTAACTTCTCATCTCTGTAAGAGACGGATTTAATTTTACATCAATTTATTTAAATAAACTAAGACAGTAATTTCATAACACAGTCATTTATAACAGTAACTTCCATAACTCAAATTTTACTATGAATAATAATTTTTTTTTTAACATAATACAACAATGCATAAATTTTAGAGAAATACCTTAACTCTGATGCTAATAATCCTCCCTGTTGTCCGCAGCTTCCTTCCTTCCTGCTCCTTTAGAACACTACCCAAAACCATCCTCCCTGTCGACTAGTTGGCTCCCTAGCCCCAGAATATCAACGGATATCCTGGCCCTCCGAGCCCAAAACCCCCAGCAACCCCCGGTGCACTGTGTAAATTCCACTCCAAGTTTTTCCTCTGCCAATCCTCCGCTTCCAAAATTCCTCCCCCAACTCCCCGTAGCCTCCTCCAACTCCTTTCCCCCCTTTATCCCTCCTTCACCAACTTCCCTTCATTTACTCCCTTATCCTTACATTTATTACCTTATTAATTTCTTATCCCATTCTTCAATGCCTTATCCCCCCCCTTTCATTAATATCTTATCCATTCATTAATATGTTTCCATTTTCGGGAACGTAACTTAAATTAATAATATATTTTATTATCCACCTTTATTTATTTACCATATTGATTAATGAGTTAATTAATACTTAAATTAATCATAATCAAGAATAACTAATTAATAACAAATAATTAGTTAATGTTATTTTAATAAGTAAATATAGTTTAGCTAATCTTTTAGGATTACATTATTAAATTAATTATAATTAATAATCAAGGGTCGTTACATACACCCACCCTTCAGGAAACCTCATCCCGAAGTTAAGGTATCTTATGGTACAAAGGACAAGAAACATGGTTCACACATTCATAACAAGTAACCGAAATTATTAGTAAGTAAGTCAAGAAAACTCATACATACTAGTGTATATGTACAAAAATTGCATGTGTAGCTAGTACATACAATTCTCATGCATGTACTAATAATCAAAACTACCATCCTTTAGTAATTTATGTATACATTCAATCCAGTCAGCAAGACTAGTCTTTTATAAAAGACAACAAACCAATTAATTGTGTGAGAATTCGTTTAATCACAATTGTCCGGTTCAATA
>ML777594.1:259500-276976 GCA_009831015.1 Picea engelmannii | reverse complement strand
ATGTTTGATGGAGAAGTAGAGGAATAAGCAATAAATAAATGTAAAATGAAAAACCAATTTCCTTCATATTCCTGGAATAATTCAATCCAATTCCAGCCAAACCCAAATAAGTTACCACTTGTTTTACTTCGGTAAATTTGTTTCGCATTTATTTATTTTTATTTTTTATTTTTATTAAAGTTTCTATGTTTTGTGTGCAGGTTAAGCGTGGCTGGAGTTTTTCTCAAAAGAATGCAAAAATAAAAACTACCCCTTATTTAGGCCCTCGATTCCAGATTTGAACCAGGGCTCTGATACCAAATGTAAGAGCCGGATTTAATTTTACATCAATTTATTTAAATAAACTAAGACAGTAATTTCATAACACAGTCATTTATAATAGTAACTTCCGTAACTCAAATTTTACTATGAATAATAAAAAAAAAAAAAATTAACATAATACAACAATGCATAAATTTTAGAGAAATACGTTAACTCTGATGCTAATAATCCTCCCTGTTGTCCGCAGCTTGCTTCCTTCCCGCTCCTTTAGAACACTACCCAAAACCGTCCTCCCTGCCGACTAGTTGGCTCCCTAGCCCCAGGATATYAACGGATATCCTGGCCCTCCGAGCCCAAAACCCCCAGCAACCCCCGGTGCACTGTGTAAATTCCACTCCAAGTTTTTCCTCTACCAATCCCTCGCTTCCAAAATTCCTCCCTCAACTCCCCGTAGCCTCCTCCAACTCCTTTCCCCCCCTTATCCCTCCTTCACCGACTTCCCTTCATTTACTCCCTTATCCTTACATTTATTACCTTATTAATTTCTTATCCCATTCTTCAATGCCTTATCCCCCCCTTTCATTAATATCTTATCCATTCATTAATATGTTTCCATTTTCGGGAACGTAACTTAAATTAATAATATATTTTATTATCCACCTTTATTTATTTACCATATTGATTAATGAGTTAATTAATACATAAATTAATTATAATCAAGAATAACTAATTAATAACAAATAATTAGTTAATGTTATTTTAATAAATAAATATAGTTTAGCTAATCTTTTAGGATTACATTATTAAATTAATTATAATTAATAATCAAGGGTCGTTACAATCTCGAATCTATTCACAGGCTTGGATATTGTGTTGAATGTCTTGTGCATCATTGAACATTTGTTGTAAGAATTTAGGTGTCCTTTCCATTAGGAGGAAAGACAGATCTGGATGAAGAGTAGTTGCATAATGGGGCATGGCAGTGACTTCAGTGGGTCGGATTTATTTAGAAAATTTATAATAGATACTAGAAAACCTTCTAATGAATATAGAGATAGTTTCATTTCCCTTCCTTTTCAAGGCATAGAACTCGATAAGTTGTATATCCAAATATTTTTCCTCACCCCAAAACTTTAGAAAAACATTCTTCAACTCCTCCCATGACCTAATTGTCTCTGGATGAATTTTTTTAAACCAATCTTTGGTGTCCCCTTTCAAGGATTGAGAGAAGGCCCTCATACAAACATAGTCATGGTTAATCTCAAATAAATCTATAAAATTCTCAAACCCTTGGATGTGCTTTTCAGCTGAGATGATATTAGGTTCTCCATCAAACACAGGTAGATACTCATGGTGATTTGGAGGGAAATTGTGGAGGACTTGGGGTAGTTTCGGGGGTATGTATCTATGTTGGGCTCTGGAAGACATTGGAATATGAATGGGGAAAGAGACATCAGCCTTGGCTTCATGGGGTTCATCGACTTGGTCATGGTCATCACATGGCCCAACTGTAAAACTCTTATCAAAATCAATGATACAGTGGGGGTATGCATGTGCAACTTTAGGAGGAGGATAAATGATTGCAAGTTTTTCATGATTGCCATCCAAATGCAACAGGTAAAGAAAAACTTGTTTGGCATGCTCAAGGAAGGAAAAGAAGCAACTTATAACAAATAGTAAAATGCTTTGGAAGATATCCCATTTTGAGTACCTGTTTTCCTCCATGATACCTTCCCACTCCCCTGTCAAGGGATATCATCTTCTAGTGAAGTCTCTGAATTACATTTGAAGCTTGAGTGGATTCACTAATAAAGTTTTGGAAGCTAGATTCTGCATTAAGAATGGAGTCTCCATTGAAGATTTGAATTTCTGGATTCTTCTACCAGTGGAATCACCTTCAAACTAATTTTTGATGTGTGGAGTTGCCAGAGCATGAATACAGTGAATATGTTGTTGATTAAGGTTGGTTGTCATTGATTTCAACCCTTGAAGAAATCCTAGTAGCACAAAGGTTTGGGTAATGGACCCAATATTGGTTGATGTAAAGATGACTCATTATTCTCTTGTCAAGTTTGATAAGAAGTAAATATGGATGAACTCTAAAGTGGTCCCCTTATGGTGAAATCCCTCACGGGAAGACGCTTTGTGGAGTAAGAGAACCCATGCTTAATTGTGAAATAATGAGAATAAGGACATTGAATTTGTTAGGGAAACTATCCTAGATGTATAGTTCTTGTCATGCCATTTCTGGTGGTATGTATAACGTCACAAAATCCTCACGGTTAGAGAGTTATGGCCATGAGAAGTTGGAGACCCCAGGTTTAGGTAATGGACCCAAGTTTGTTTGATGGGTAATAGTATGAGTTATGATATATTTTCAGAAAATACTATTCTATATGGATAGTACATTTCATTCCATTTCATTCCATTTCTGGTGGTATGTGGAACGTCACATAACTCCTCACGGTTTGAGAGTTATAGCCTTACGAAGTTGGAGGACCCTCACATGTCATCTAGAAGCCCCAAAAGGTCAAAGTAGTCAAAGTGGTTTAAGGGATTTTAAAAGGTAAATAATAAAGTGAAGTTATGAGTGTACTATAATTAAAAGTGAATAAAAAATAAATTATTTAAATAATAAATTCAATGGAGAAATTAGAAGTGGGTTAACCCTCAAATAAGGAAAGTGGGTCCAAGTGACCTAGAAGATGTTTTTAAGGAAGCTACTTGGAGAGTATAAATAAGAGGAAAGGCTCTCTCATTTTAATAACACTTGAGCATATTGAATATCTATATGTGTCTGAGGTAACCAAGGATATATAAGCCGAAATTATGAGGAAAGGTGAAGAAAACAAGGCCGAAATGCAAGGAAGGATAAATTCTTTTGATGGTGCTTTCTAAGGTATGTTATTTACAGGTCATCTCACCATTTTCGCTATAATTTTTTTTCTATAATGATTCAGACTGTGAAATTTCTATACCATTGAGAAAACATATCCAAGTATCTATGGTAAACAATTCATCTTGTGGGTCGTTTTATTTTGGGAGTTACACTCCATGGAAAATAGGGTTTGTGGCTAGTCCGGAAACTAATCAAAAATAGGTGTTTCTGGTAAAAACATCATAACTTCTTCATAACAGATCCAAATTCAGTGAAACAAAATGTGTTGGTTATATTATAGTCTATAGTATTCTTTGTAACCATTTCATATCATTAAAATAAATATTCCGTGTGGGGCACACTCTACAAGGTCTCTCTCTAGAATAAGATAGAATTCAGAAAGGTGTGCCATTTTTTCTATAACTCTTTTTCTGAGAGGTTCCAAGTAGTGACACTTGGAGGAATTGCATAAAACACACTAAAGAACATTGTGTATCAGTTTCATATCTTTATAAATTACAGGTACAAAGTTATGATTACTTCAAGTTAGGGTTGTTGACTTATCCAAAACTAGGTATGTGAGACTAAAGAAACGTTTGATGAAAATGATAGTCTCTTGTTGTTGAAGTTAAGGATTTTTTGCAGGAATGTGATCATATACACCAAGTCTATTATAGAGATACAAATAATATTTGTATGATTAAATTGATGAGGGATTTTGGTTGAGGTACATGTTGAGTACATGGTTGAGACAAGTAGTTGATAAGTTGACACATACATGAGGTGTATAGTTGATGATGTTGGTACATATTGATGAGTCATAATTGATGAGTAGTTGAAACATGATTTCTACATACTTGGTACATGGTTGGATGCACTTGTTTATGGTATAGGTTGATTACAGTTTATTTGGTACAGGTTGGTGCATCGTTGATGCACTTGTTTATGATACAGGTTGATTACAGGTTGAGGTAAAGGTTGATGCATGGTTGATTCATGGTTCAAATTTATTGGTACAGGTTTACAATGGTATATCTCACAGTGACAGGTTGACAGTGGTTCCATCATTCTACTTCTGCTTCAGGGTGCCAGGACGGGGGAAAGGACAGGTGGTTGTATCCATCTTCCAGTTGTAGCTAGAGAAAATAGGGGGTTGTAGCCTCCTTTTGGATGTAGCCAGAGAATTGGGGAGTTGGAGGTTCCCTCAGGTTGTAGCCTGAGAAACTAGGGGGTTGGAGCCTCCTTCTAGTTATAGGTGGAAAACAAAGGAAGTTGGTGCTTCCAATAAATGTAATTCTTCAAGACATATAAGAAAAAACATTATGTGGTTTTCTCCTGATTTGGGTTTCCACGTAAAACATTGGTGTACTATGTATGTGTATGTTTGTTCATTTGTTCATTGCTTATTTACTCTGCAGTTATTGGATGATAATGCTTCATTGATATACCACTTGGATTATATGGTTAAAAAGGATTAAATTTCTCTATTATTGATTCACCCCCCCTCTTAGTAATCCAACATATGTGCCCAAGTGTCTGCTGCTCTCAGACCTTAGAACTCAACCATGTCATTCTTTCCCAGGGAAAAGTTTTAAATTTTGTCCCCGACAACGGCACCAGAATGTTAGTACTTTGTAAATTTTGTCCAGATGAATAGACAAATGACAGAGGTAATTGTTTCAACCATCTTTAGAGCTAAGGCACTAGCCTACTCAACTCAGAGAGGGCTCTCTCATGTCACTTGATGTTTCTTTGGAAATTGGTGGCTAGATTTGGTTTGTTTTGGGGGTTTTTAATAAAATGACTTGAAAAAAGAAGATAACATTTGGGCTATGGGGTCTGGAATAAATAGAATACATTATCAAACCTGAGAACTACTCAGAGGAAAAGGCTAAATCAGGCATTGAGTCTGAGTTTATATCTGAAAATTTTGCATGACATCAAAAGAAAAAAGAAACACATAACTACATCAGGGCATTACAAATATTAATTATGAATAAGTTAAGAAGATAGAAACATAGTCTAAGTTGTTAAGCCAAGAGAATTAAATAATGAATTCTGGGCCTCTAAATCTCCAATTTAGAAAAAAAGGAAGTGGAAATGAATTATATGCTTACAGGAAATACATACTATGAGGGGAAAACAAGACTCATATCACTGCCAGTTAGAATCTTTTCATAAACAATCCAAAATCTGCCTCTACATTTATATATTCATACTAGCCCCAAAATTTACAAAAGTCTTCCTGCATAGAGGGCATGCTCCTCTTTCTCCATGCTTTACATCCTTGGGATGACACATATATAGAGAAGGTTTGCTTGTGGAATTCAAAATGTCCAGACTTCTCGTAATTCTAAAATTAGAGATAAGTTACAAGGAGGAATGATTTATAATAACCGTTATCCTATTTTAAAGGGATTGTTAGGAACAGGTTCATCATTTCTAGGCCATTTTGTTCGACCGCCATCTATCCGAAACGTGTTGATATATACTTATTCCATTTTGAGAATTTATTTTAGCTTAGCGATCTCCTCCTTTAGAGTGACCAACCAGGTCGGTTAATTCTCCCCAATGCTTTCATCCATTTCGGCCATGTTTTTTGTCTTCTACCGTTTTCTCTGTTTCGTTTTCACAACTGGCATGTTGATTATTAGGTCCTTCATGATGGGATTTAGCCTGACTTCTAATCCTGGGTATACAACAGGTTCCGTATGGAATTCAGTTGCTAATATACGTGCAATTTCCCTTTCCTTCTTACTAGTAGATAAACCCACCATGTTACTTGAATGACCTGTTTGAGTGGATATGGCTTGATTGGCCTTGTCCATGTATCCCAATAACATGGACACCAAGATGATCCTTCAGAAATTAGAGAGTCAATCGTATGGATGAGATGATATCCTCATACTTAAGAATCGGTAGTTATAGAGTTCCAATCATGAATCATTGATAGAGTCACTTGTAGGTACGTTGGTTTACCATGCTTGGATAATCCATTTCAAATGATTAGCTTTCGAGTTCGTTATATGGTGGCGTTCACCTGACATCATACGGTTGTGAAGTACCAAACGAGTGAAGCGGGGTGATTCTGACCAGCCATCACCCACCCCACGAGTGGTTGATTTGATGTATTGAAACATATGACATTGGGGATTTTGCAAAAGTGGTTTTAGGCAAACCGCCTTTTGTCCCGATGTATCTCTAGAGGCACCGTGCATCCATTTTAAAAACCACAATGATTTTTCCCAGTCTACCTTTACATGGTTAAGTCTCATGCAATTTCATTGCCCGATATGGGCCCCAACTGTTGATTTGGGCCATTTTACAATAGACGGTTTGTCGAGTTATACCTTTTGTGCCTTCACTATATTCATCCATACGCCGCGAGATATGTCTTAGTCCTCTAAATTATCAATTCTCCAAACTATCACGCTTCCATGACGATGTAGCTCTTGCTAAATTTCTAAGAATTGGATAATGTCTGAAAATTGTTATGGTGCTAATATATACCAAAACCCTAATCCCTTAATCTGGGATTAATTTAGAAAACCGCTAAAAATAGAAAAATTCGCTAAAAATAACAAAAACCGCCCCCAAATTTTTTTGGGGCTCTTCCCTGAACTATGTCGGCTCCAGGCTACCACTTGTTGCCAAACGCTGCGCATAACCAGTGGGGTCCATACTTGCCCCCCCCTGGGACCCCCCTAGGAAGCGCCCGACGCACACGACAAAAAGAGAACTACTAGAGGGATCGTCAGACGCAGTTGTCGAATCTGACGCACCCCCACACACACATGCAAAGAATATAACACATACCCAACATTATCCCACTTGTTGTTTTCTTTGCATCCATGGGTCCATAGGATTGTATAGTTGACAATCCAAGGCAGCAATGCCCATTTTTACTCTACACCAGGAGAACGTTTATGTGCTCATAGACTTTGTCAATGAATCTGCAACATTCTTCAAAGTGTCAAACTTTTCCAGCAACACCTTCTTTTCTTCAACCATGTCTCTCACAAAGTGATACTGAACATCAATATGCTTTGTCTTCGAATGATAAGTTGGGTTCTTTGCCTGGAATATTGCACTCTAACCGTCACAATCTAATCTCACTGCTTGTTGTACTAACCCAATACCTAAACACAATCTCTGTAACCATATTGCTTCCTTGCTTGCATGAGTGGTTGCCATGTATTCAGCTTCTATAGTTGAGAGTACCATTACAACCTCTCTTTTGGTCATCCAAGTGATTGCTCCTCCAAATAGGTTAAACACATACCTTTCTGCAACTCAATTTTTCTAAGGAGTGTATGGAGTAGTCTTCTTCCTTGATATACCACACTTCTTACAGAATTCTTCGAATTCATTTTCGCATAATTCTCCACCATTATCTGTTCTCAATACCTTTATTTTATTTTCTATTTGATTTTCTACCAGGGACTTAAACTCTTTAAATTTATCAAATACCTCAGATTTATTTCTAAGAAAATAAATCCATGTGTTCCTTGAGAAATCATCTATGAATGAAACATAATACATAGATTTACCTAGGGATGGAACATGAATAGGCCCAAACACATCACTGTGTATCAACTCTAATATCCCCTTTTCTCTTGTACCACCGGATGGGAATCTTAATCGATTTTGTTTACCATATATGCAATGTTCACATAAATCACAATCCAGAGTGCAATTAGACACACCTTCAACCATACCTTTATTGTGTAGTGTTGGAAGGCCCTTTTCTCCAATATGCCCCAGTCTTGGATACCATAACATGGTCTTCTTTTCTGGGACAGTATTGGTCTTGTCTCCTTCATTTCTCTACTCAGGGACAAGTTGACTTACCAGAGCATTAACAGAGACAAAGTAATACATTTATATTCTTCTACAATCATAATATTAACAGAGACAAGTTGACTTACCAGAGTATTAAAAACAATTAGATGTTCTGTCACAGAATCTCCATCTTCCATCCTAAGATGATACAATTTCTTTCGAAGAAACAACTTGTTTACTAGGGACTTTGATTGATACAAATTTCCCAACTTATCTCATAGTTCCTTGGTTGTAGATTCTCTCGAGACATTCAACAACACCGAATCTTCCAGGCAGAGTTGAATAGTACTCCTTTCTCTTCTACCCAACTTCTCCCAATATTCCTTGTACATACCAGTAGGTGGTGTACTAGTTTGTGTACTAGTAGGTTGTGTACCATTCGACTGTGTGCCAGTAAGATGCGTACTAGTAGGCTGTGTACCAGGATCCACAATGATCCATTGTTCTTTGTGTATAATAAGGTCCTCCATTTTGAGCTTCCATAGCTCAAAGTTTTTACCATTGAAATTATCTATCTCAATTCTTAAAGAGCTCTCCATTCCTCTTTCTACACTTGAATCACCACTGCAAAAGCTCCCACTAAACCCAGGTTTATCACAGACCCAAGATAAACTTGATCTATCAATACCAAGCCAAAACCTCAGCAACAAAGGCATCCCTATGAAGCCAAAAATGAGCTCTGATACCACATGTAAGTTTTAAACTTGTGAAGTAAAGAAATGCATATAGATTCTTAATCAAAATGGAATTTAATCAATGGCTCATACACATAGTACACAAAGATTTATACCGGAAACCCTTAACCAGGGAAACCTTTCTTATATTCATTATATTGAATTTCACCATTCACTATACAATATGTACAATGTTTTTAGGTATTTTGTAGATACCAAAACCCTAATCCCTTAATCCATGATTAATTTAGAAAACGCTAAAAATAGCAAAATCTGATAAAAGTAGCAAAAATCGCCCCAAAAATTTTTTTTAGGTGCTGCCCCGAACCTCGTCATCTCCGGGATACCACTCATTTTCAAATGCTATGCATAACCAAGGGGAGCATACCTGACCCCCATGGGACCCCCCTAGGAAGTTCCTGATGCACATGACACAAAGAGCACTACTCGAAGGATCCTCAGATGCATTTGTCGAATGTAACGCACCCACACACACACATGCAAAGAATATAACACATACCCAACAACATAAACCCAAAAATATAGTTTGATACCTGGGATTTCAATATCTTATGAAAGGAGCTACTCTTATGAATCCTTCTTCTTCCTGAGGCCTATTTGTTTTTTTCAGTTGTTGATTATGAAATCTGAATCTTCTCGGTGGAGGAGTGTCCCAGTAATTTTCCTTGTAGGTCTTCCTATCCCCTTTGATTATTTCTACATAACTTTTTCGATATGTTTTTCTTGTTATATTTCTTTGGATCTTGATCCCTTTTCTATCTGATTGTATCCAAGTCTGTACTTGTCATTATTAGGCCTTTGACTACTGATAATGCCATCCAAAACTTTTGAGTTGTTCTGTGTATTTTTCTTTTGAAGATCCTTTCTCAATGTGACAATGTTTTCTTCCAAATTTCAAATGATCCTATCTTTTTATTCTAACTTTTATTTGAGTTCTTCTTCAATTATTTTATATTCTTCTATTTGAACATTCAATTCCATGATGATCTTCTCTAGTTATTGAGTGTCTTCCTTCTTGTCTAGTTTTGCTTGTAGCTTCTTGGTTTTCCTCTTTTCTCTTCTTATAACTTCTATGGTAGCCAACAATTCTTCTCGATAGTCAAATTCTTCCTCTTTATATTCTTCTTTAGTGTCTTATTTATCAGAGTCTTCTACTACCAAGAATATAACTCTTTATGTCTCACTGTCACTGACTTCATCTTCATCTGATGAGGATATGTCTTCTTTGGTGCATAATCTTTTCTTGAAAAAATTCTTTGTGGTTCCTTTTCCTTTATATGTTTATTTTCTATTTGAGTAATCTTCATCATTCCCCTTATTTTTATTATGAGGACATGTTTTATAAAAATGATCAATACCATCACAATTAAAACAAATCAATGGAATCTTACCTTTGTATCCATCGTTGGTTCCCTTGTTTAATCTCTTGAAAAACTTGTCCCATTCTTCATCATCTTCTGAGATGTCACTGTTGTTGCTATGTTGTTTTTCTTTTTTCTTTCCCTTTTGTTTTGAATTTTTGTATTCTTTGAAAGATGCTTCTTTTATATATTCATTTTCTTGTTCAGTTCTCATTTCATATGTTATGAAGATTCCATGTAGTTCATCTATGCTTCTTGATTCTAGATCTGCTCTTTCTTCTAGTGTTGATATCTTAGGATCATAGCTCATAAGAAGAGATCTTAGTACCTTTTGAACAATTAATGATTCTTTAATTTCTTCTCCCAATCCTCTGATCGCATTTACTGTTTCATTGACTCATAAGAAGTAATATGAGATATTCTCATTTTCCTTCATCTTTAGTTGTTCGAATTGACCTTTGTAAGTTTGAAGCTTTGCTTCTTTGACTTTTGAATCTCCTTCATAAATATTTCGAAGTTTGTACCAAATATCTTTAGTGGATTTACAATGCATAACTTTGGTGTATACTGATTCACCAAGACCATTCAGAAGTGAATCTGTGGCTTTGGAATTATTTTGACCGAGTTGTATTGCTCTTTCACCTGTTGGCAGAATTGTTGGTTCTTTGTATCCATCTACTATATATTTCCAAATTTGAAATGAATGTGCATGTATATATGTTTTCATCCTTCTACTTCAGAATGCATACTTTTGTCCATGAAACTGTGGTATTACATGTTTGTACATGGTGTTTCTATCCATGATATACCTTTTAGTGGTTAAACTGATTCTTGAAGGAACCGACTCTAATACTAATTGTTTGATTACTGAGAGGGGAGGGGGGGTGAATCAGTAATATAGAAATAATCATTTTTAACCACAAAATGCAAGTGTTATATCAATGTAGAATTATCATCCAATAGTTGCAGAGTAAATAAAGAATGAACAAATGAGAAATCATACACATACACAGTACATCAGTGTTTTTACGTGGAAACCCAAAGTGGGATAAAACCACAAAATGATTTTTCTTATATGTATTTAAGAATTACATTCATTGGAAGCACCAATTTCCTTTGTTTTCTAGTTACAACTGGAAGGAGGCTCCAACCCCCTAGTTTCTCAGGATACAACTTGAAGGAATCTCCAACTCCCCAATTCTCTGGCTACAACCAGAAGGAGGCTACAACCCCCTAGTTTTTTAGGCTACAACCTGAGGGAAGCTCCAACTCCCCAATTTTATGGATACAACCAGAAGGAAGGTATAACCCCCTATGTTCTCCAACTACAACCATAAGGTGGCTACAACCACTTGTACTTCCCCCATTCAACTACCTTGATGTATAAGTAGAATGATGGAACCAGTGTTACACTATCACTGTGATATATACTTCTATAAACCTGTACCAATAAACCTATAATCAACACATACCAATAAATTGTGCCAACATGTACCATACATCAACCTGTACCATAAACAAATGCATCAACCATGCATCAAACCTGTACAAATAACCTGTCATAATAACCTGTCCAAACAACCTGTAATAAACCTGTACCATAAACAAGTGCATAAACCATGCACCAACCTGTATCTCAACCTGTACCATCAACGAGCGCATCAATCATGCACCAAATATGTACCAATCATGCATCAAATACACATAAATTGTGAATCATCAAGATGTACCAACATCATCAACTATACACCACATGTATGTGCCAACTTATCGACTACTTGTCTCAACCATGTACCCAACATGTATCTCAACCAAAATCCATCATCCATTTCATCATCCAAATCTAATTTTCAACTCTGTAATAGACATGGTTTATATGATCACATATATGTGAAACTTCCTTAACTTTAACAACAAAAGACTAGCATTTTCATCAAACTTAATTTAGTCTCACGTGACTAATTTTGGATTAGTCAAAAACCCTAACTTGAAATAATCATAAATATGTACCTATAATGAATGAAGATTTGAAAATAGTACACAATGTTCTTCAGTGTCGTTTATGCAATTCCTCCAAGTTTCACTACTTGGAACCTCTCAGAAAAGGAGTTATAGCAAAAATCACATACCTTGTTCAATTCTGGCTTATTCTAGAGAGAGAACTTGTAGAGCATGCCCCGCAAAAAAATTTTGTTGTATGGATCTTAAAATGTAAAAATAATACTACATATGGTACTTTAACCAATAAATTTGGTATTACTTAATTTGGATCTTTTATGAAGGATTTATGACGTTTCTACCAGAAACACCTGTTTTAGACTAGTTTCGGGACTAGCCACAAACCCTATTTTCCACGAAGTGTAACTCCAAAAATACAACGCCCCACAAGATGAAATTTGTATCACAACTACCTGGATATGTTTCCCCAACGACCTCCCAATTTCATGGTCTCAATAATTCTACAAAACAATTTATTGTGAAAATTGTGAGATGACTTGTAAATAACATACCTTAGAAATCATCATCAAAAGAATTAATACTCCCTTGAATTTTGACCTTCTTTACTTCACCTTCCCTATGAAATTCAGCTTAGATATCCTTTGGTTACCTTAGTCACTTGTAGATATTCAATATTCTCAAGTTTTATTAAAATGAGAGAGCCTTGCCTCTTATTTATACTTTCATGTAGCTTCCTCAAGGGGTTACCTTTTAACCATCTTAACCCACTTTCCTTATTTTAGGGTTAACCCACTTATAACCACTTGTCCACTTTGTAATTTCTCCATTAAATTTATTATTTAAATAATTTATTTTGTATTCACTTTGACTTATAGTACATTCATAACTTCACTTTATTATTTACCTTCTAAAATCTCTTAAACCACTTTCAATATTTTAGGGCTAACCCACTTCTAACCACTTGTCCACTTAGTAATTACTCCATTAACTTTATTATTTAAATAATTTATTTTTTATCCACTTTGACTTATAGTACACTCATCATTTCACTTTATTATTTAAATAATTTCTTTTTTGCAACCACTTTGACTACTTTGACCTTTTGGGGCTTCTAGATGACTCATGAGGGTTCTCCAACTTCACATGGCCATAACTCTCTAACCGTGAGGAGTTATGTGACGTTCCACATACCACCAAAAATGGCATGACATATACTATCCATCCAGAATAGTCTTACCATAAAATATATTAAAACACATACCATTATGCATCAAACAAACTTGGGTCCATTACCCAAACCTTTTTGCTATCAGAATTTGGTACCGAACTTTCTTCAAGGGTTGACATCAATGACAACCAACCCAAATAATAAACAATTCTTCCATTCATACCTTCCTTCTATTATCCAATTGGGTTGGATGATCGAGATAGCAAAGAGAAAGGCCTCAACATCTTCATCCTTTCTTGAGAGTGCATCTACCACAACATTTTGCTTCTCTTTTTTGTTGATGATTTCAAAATCATAACCCAAAATCTTGGTCACCAACTTTTGTTTTTCTTATGAAGATAGTATTTGTTCCAAGAAGTATTTAAGACTATCATGATCTATTTTTACCTTGAAGTGCCTACCTATTAGGTAAGGGCACCATTGCTTTAATGCATGTAGTATTTCCATCATTTCCTTCTCATAAATGGGTTTGTGTAAGTCCTTTCCCTTGAGTGGCCAACTTTCAAAAGCAAGGGGCCTTCCTTCTCACATTATAAAAACACCAATTCCATTTCGCGAGGCATCACATTCCACAATAAATGTTTTTGTGAAGTCTGGTGTGGTCAAGACAGGGGATTTCCACATCGCCTCTTTAAGTTGTTGAAAAGCTTGAGTTGCCTCTAGAGTCCATGAAAATGCATCCTTCTTAGTTAATGTCATTAAAGGTGTTGCTATTATTCCATAGTTCCGAACAAACTTGCGGTAGTAACCTGTCAAATCCAAAAATCCTCTAAGATTATTTAATGTTTTGGTAATCGACCAGTCCATCATGGAATTAATATTGTTAGGGTCTACCTTGACACCTTCATGAGTTAACATATGACCCAAATAATCTATCTCCTTCACCCCAAATAAACATTTGGATGGGTTGGCATATATTTGTTGCTCCTTTAGTAGTTGTAGCACCTTGTCAACATGTCGAACATGATCCTCCCAAGACTTTCTATAGATTACTATATCATCAAAAAATAATAACACAAATTTTGGAAGGAAGGGCTTGAAAATGGAATTCATCAACCCTTGGAATGTGGAAGGTGCATTCGTAAGGCCAAAAGGCATGACCAAAAATTCATAATGGCCTTCATAAGTTCAGAATCATGTTTTTGGGATATCTTCTTCCTTCATTCTAATATGATGATACCCTGAACGAAGATCCAACTTTGTGATATATATTTCTCCATGTATTTCATATAAAAATTCATCAATGACGGGAATGGGAAACTTATATTTAATAGTGATCTTGTTGAGCTCTCTATAATATGGAAACATACACCATGAGCCCTATTTCTTGAGTACCATTACCACTGGTGCAGAGTAAGAACTTTGGCTAGGTCTAATAATGCCAAACTCTAATAGTTCTTCAACCATACGCTCAATTTCACTCTTCTGGGCATAAGGGTATCTATAAGGCTTGATGTTAGGAGGAACAATCCCAGGAATTAGGTGAATAACATGATCATGATTTTGAGTGGGTGGAATAACTCTGAGAATATCTTCAAAAACTTTGGAATTCTTATCAATGATCCCTTAGATATCTAGGGGAATAGATAGTTTAGATGTTTGAACATCTAGTGAGCATAGTTGTACAATTACACCATGATTCCCCTTTTTCAATAATGTTTTTAGACCATTAGATCTTATCACCTTATTGGGTTTCCCTCTGATACCCATTAACTCAATTTCCTTTCCTTCCAATGAAAATTTCATGAAAAGTTATTGAAAATTAAAAGCCATTGTTCCCAATGATTGTAACCATTGGAATCCTAGTATGGAATTAGCACCACCCATGGGTATATCAATCATTGGAATATTAATTACATATTCCCCCATAGTAAGGTTTATCTTATGTAATTTTCCTAAGCAATTGATAGATCCCCCATTTGCAATCATTACTTGATAATCTGACACTGGATATATAAATAAATTGAAATTTTTGGCTAATTTATAGTGAATGAAATTATGAGTACTACCAGAATCAATTAGGACTATTACTTTTTTCTTTTTGATATATGCTTTGATCTTGAGGGTTTGAGGAGTTCTAATTCCAACCAATGCATTACATGCTATCATGGGAGTCAACTCTTCAAAAATAAATCTCTTTTACTTTTTCATCTTGAGATGGTTCTTGTTCTTCTTCCTCTTCACAATCTATGTAGAATAATTTCTTCTCACCACACTTATGTCCCTTACTATACTTGCTATCACAATTAAAGAGTAAACCTTTTTCTTTTCCTTCCTCCAATTGTCGAGGTGTCAACCTTGTAGGTTGAGGTGTTTTAGAAGAAGGAACATTATTCTCTCGATAGATGTTAGGAGTGGTCCTTCTAGTAGCCATAGCCATATTTTTACTTTCAACATTTCTCGCCACTCTGAATGCATTCTCCAATGATTTGGGTTCCCAAAGGTGAACCTCATGTTGAATGTTATCCTTTAAAGTTCCTATGAATACATCAATCAGGTGCTCATCTGTAATATCTATTACCTTTATATTTAATCTTTGGAATTTCTCAATGTGCTCCACAACTAAACCCTTTTGCTTGAGATTTATCAATTGGCTAAATAAGGTATTGCTCCATGTATCTTCATAACGTGCTATCATTTATTCCATGAAAATTTTCCAAGTGATATGTGATTTGTGAGAAAAATGCCATCGATACCACACAAATTAATTGGGTTCTAAATATAAATAAAAAATTCATGCCTTTTGTGTGTGTGGAACATAATGTAGCTCAAAACACTGCTCCATATGAAGTATCCATGTGATTGGATCCTTGCCATCAAACCTCCTCACATCAATATTAGGAAAGTGGTTGGTCTTCAACCCAAAGTTAGAGTTTCTCGAGTCTTGATTCATCTTCCTTGTGCCCTCATCATGAATTTCATGGGATACATTTTCACTTCCAGGTGGCCTCTCTATTAGAAAGTTTTTCAATCCTTCCATGATCTCTCTTTTTAAACCATCCATCTTAGTATCCATTATTGTATCTAACTTAGCTTCAGCTGAATCCACCATCCCTTGTAGTTCATCTTTTGTTATTGTCTTATTTTTTAAATCATTTATGTCCCTACGCATTTCTTCACCTTCATCAAGCGTCCAAGTAGGACTGTTTGAAGGCTTATTTGGTGTAGAAGTTCCATTTTTTGATGGCATGTTGGCCAAGTATCACTTATAAACCTTGATTTTGAGTTGGTTCTACTAGAGGATGTTTCTTCTATTGTATCTCCAAAATTTCAGCCCTTCTAGGTATAATTTTTTTTTTTTTAGTTTTTTGATACGTCTTCTCTACAATTCCATAGGTATGATCAAAATTGGATGTGCCAAGTAGAATTTATGGTAACTTCCCCACACCTTGTTGATTTGTTTTCCTTCTAGGAGAGTGTACTTGTAAAGATTTCCAAGCACACAATATATGATATTTGATTCTGCAACTCGCACCAGAAACACTACAAACTTTCCATTATCCAATGAAGTTGATCTCACTTAATTTGGATACTAATTGAATACAATATCATTGTTTTACCTGGAACACATGTTTGAGACTAGATAATATGACTAGTCAACTACCCTATCTTACACAGGGTGTATCTACAAAAGTAGGATGACCCAGAAGTTGAAATTTTTATCCCATCTACCCTGATAATTTATATGAATATCCTCCAAGCTTGAGGGTCTGAAATGTCACAGTAACAATGTTATAGGAAAAATTATGTGATGACTAAATTCTGGATGATTCGAAAACCCTATCTTACAAATGTTATATATCTAAATGTATAAGGCCTCGGGAGTTGAAATTTGAAACCCAAGTACCTTGATCCATCCAATAAATATCCTCCAAGGATATCCTTTTGAAACATCGTAGAAAATATTTATAGATAAAATTCCAAGGTGTCTCAGATGCAACAGTGAAACCCCAAGACCTTGAGCTCTAAAACCAAATGTTAAGAACCAAATATCAAAATAGAATAAAAAAACCTTAGAATAAGTACTCCAATCCTTGACAAAGAGAGAATTTCAGATAATAAGCCTCTTCGAGGGGGAAACCTCCTTATACACCACATAAATTTACAAATACAAGATGATTCCAAATGAAAAGGTCTCCTCGGTATATATAGGAGACTAGGAGGTACAATTACAACTAATGGACCCAAGCCGACATAAATAAAATAACAATGCTAATTTAATGTGCCCCAATTAAGGGGTTGTTGGATTACT
>ML777594.1:228360-250774 GCA_009831015.1 Picea engelmannii | reverse complement strand
CATATGAGGGTCCTCCAACTTCGTAAGGCCATAACTCTCAAACCATGAGGAGTTATGTGACGTTCTACATACCACTAAAAATGGAATGACATGTACTATCCATATAGAATAGTATTATCTGAAAATATATCATAACTCATATCGTTACCCATCAAACAAACCTGGGTCCATTACCCAAACCTGGGGTCTCCAAATTCTCATGGCCATAACTCTCTAACCGTGAGGAATTATGTGACATTCCACATACCACCGGAAATGACATGACAAGAACTATCTATCTAGGATATTTTCCCTGACAAATTCACTTTCCTTCATCTCATTATTCCACAATTAATCATGGGTTCTCTTACTCCACAAAGCGTCTTTCCGTGAGGGCTTTCACCATAAGGGGACCACTTTGGAGTTCATCCATATTTACTTCTTATCAACCATGAAAAAACAATAATGAGTCATATTTACATCAAACACTATTGGGTCCATTACCCAAACCTTTGTGCTATGGGTCTTTCTTCAAGGGTTGACATCAATGACAACCAACCTTAATCAACAGGGGTAATGTGCCACTATTTATGGCTTAAAAAGATGCATACATGAGTGATCACGATTGTGATATTGATGGAAATGCAAATCATGACGATGAAGATTTGTCACCTTAAATTTATGGATTAAATTTTCACTGTGAAAATTGGATTTTATTGTTTTGGCCATGGGATTATCTAATGGTTGTACTAAACTCTGTACTAAGATTTGTATGGATTTTATTCTTTTGGCCATGGTATTATCCAAATACTTTTTTTCGATACTATGCAATGTTTCAAATATGATTGCCTTTTTTTCCTTACTATCAAATTATGTCTGAGAAATGCTATGAATGGATGTTTTTGAGTTTCAGTGTTAACAAAAGATGGAAGAAATATTCTTTGACTATATTCCATCATGATGGACAAATATATATATATATATATATATATATATATATATATTAAAGAAGATTTTTAGATACATGATTTCATATATTTCAAAGGGTATTGACCAATAGATGTCTGTGCTTGAAATATCTTCAATCACTTAGAGTTTCAATGAATAAATCATCAGTAAACTTTTTATATTTGATCATCCTTTGCTTTACCAAATGTCATCCAAATTATGCTCAATCTTGTGATACCTAACATAAATCTATAAGGATTAAATCACCCTCAGAACTTAGTGTTACAATTGACCTTCAAACAATGATTATCAAAATTAGTAGATACCATTTTGATCAAACTCTTGAACTGTTGTATCAACATAGAACACATATTTATGGTGAGTTTATGTTTCAAATATCAAGTATGCCAATAACCTTAAAGACTGCATGTCAAAATGGAACCTTGCCAATTTATTTAACACATGTTGGAGATGAATATGGTAGAGAGAAAAGAGATGACATGTAATTTCTTGTTGGAATTTTTTGAATGCATTAGGTAGGGATGCTCTTGCAGATTATCTACTGATATCATGGATCCTTGTTATTTTTAACTAAGAAATAGGGCATTACAATGAATCTTTGTACATGAAACAAACCATCATGGTAGGATACATGGCATTAATTTATTTTAGTTACAAACATAGAACCATTTCAATGAGGAATATACTGTAGAAGAATGGCCTAAATCTATTTGAAGTCACAAAGGTCATTGGCCCTATTATTGTCTCGTCTGAGAAATTAGATCGAATCGAGTTTTTTTTTCAATTTTTAATTTTTTGTACTCTTTATAAGGGTTGTTCAAACTAACATTTCTTTTTTGTGAGATATAGTCTAGTTGATTTTGGTTTTGAGTTGGCGAAGCTCAAGATCAAATGCAATTCCATTCTTTTAGGCACCTATATTCTCACAATATCTTAGGTGGCTATATTTTTTGACTTATGAATTTTCAATTATCATGTCATGGTTTATCTATTTATGATTTTTCTCATATAATTCTTTATGAACTTGGGCACTCTACAAATCACTCTATCCAAGAGGGTTTAACAAAATTTCTCAAAATGGGGAAGGGTGAGTGGTTCTTGAAAAGGTTGTGTGAAACAAAATGTGTATGCTTCTATGAGAAATCAAACCTAATACCATGAGCTCACACCTATCTTGTGTGAAATTATCCAAGTTCCTAAGATTGAATCTGTTGGGAACACCTTGGATGGTCAAGGTGATTGATTTTATCCATAAGACTATTTGTTATGTGTCTTATTTATGCCTAAGCTGGCCTTTATAGCTTTTCATTGCCAATGTACACCCATTGCAGAGATGGGCCCATGTTATAATTGTCACCTGACAGTATATATGGATACCATGTTTAAAATCCATGGGTTATAACTTTTTATGGATAACCTAATTGCTTCTTTGTACATGTGACGTAGACCCCCTGCCCTCGAGTAGAGATCCGCATAGGATATTCACTAAAACCACGCCAAGGGTTAATTAAACCCTTGTTTTAAGCCACAAAGGACTTCGGGTTTCGGGAGTTGGAGAGTCCCGATGTATTTCCACAGCTCTTGGCAAATGCCAAAATGTGAATTGTCAACGAAGGTTGACTCTTCCAATGCGACGAGTACATGCCACCTGTTCCCACTAATTTTGGCTTTTTGGGACTTGAGCGAACAACCAACAATCATTCCTCTTCCCTTATGATTTTATGAATTCTGAAATTTCTCCTTTGGCGAGATCGACGACCTTTCGGGATTTTCGCCAAACCTTGACCACTCCTTTGACTTCTGCTGCACGTATCCTCTGACTGATACTTGGGACCCACCTTTTGGAATTTCTCTCTTCATGATTTCAGGAGTTTTTTTGACCATGCAACTCTACCTCTTGAGTCTCGAAACCCTGAAACCCGATTGGGGCCCAATGGCTATTGTACCTCAACCTTTCGGGAATTTTTCCTTTCACTCTTCGGGATTTTGCAACTCGTGAAAATCCACAGTAGAGAGTTTCGTTACCTCTCGAAACTTGGATTCCCAAATTCATGAAGCCTCACCTCCCACATGATCTACGATTGAGATCTTCCTTGATCCAATGACTCTGGATCTTTCAGGATTTCACGAACCGGGAGTTTGAAACTCTCGATTCCAAAATCACAACCTACTCTACTTCCTGAATCCCGAAATGTCGAAATGCCGAAATGGGCTCAACGATGATTAGCCCCTGACCAAATCTCATTCCATGTGACCGCTTCCTTCGTGACCACATCCCTACTCCAAAGACATGTCATGTTTCGCAACTTTGGGTTTTTCAACACAAAGTGCCCCGGCTCCTTGTCATCGGAATTGCCGAAATGTCGAACGCCGAAATGTCGAAATGCCGAAATTCCACTTCAAAGGGGAATCAACGACTCCTGTTGCTTCTCATCCAATGTTCGCTACTCCTCTTGAGATATTGAATGCTAAAATACACTCATCCTTAACCTTCTCACAGATCTGTGAGATCCAACAGTCCACGGGATTTCGACACTTCTCCCATGAAGAAATTTCACCGTTCGTTCACTCTTCTTCAAGGATCTCTTGGCCAAAATGACTTGGCGTCCTTCCACCTAAACTTGACTTCTACAAGATGATTTCAATATCCACCTCCGTTTGAACACTTCAAAGGCACTATCGCTCCTGAGCTCTCACTTGCAAACTCAATCCCCCAAAAGGAATCCTGCTCGCACTCCTTGTGGAAACTTTCAAATAACCTCTGGTTATTTGAGTCTTCGACCTTGTTCACTCTTTGCAACAATAGTCCTTCAACCTTCACCTTAGTTGATAATTTCTAAGGCTTCAACCATCCTGCACACACCTTGCATGACTCTATGCCTCATCTGCACTTCTGCTAGTTATGAGAACAATGATATCTCTCCTGAGCTTTCTGAGATAAAACTCAGATCCCCGTCAACGCACACCTTGTGGACGTTCACTACACTCTTTGTAGGAATTGTCAGGGAGAGAAACGATTGAAACTCATTCTTCTCCTCTCTCAGACTTCATACACTCAACATGAAATCATACACCTGACACAACATTGAAACAAATGCATAATAGAGAAAATAAAACAACTGTAAACATACCATTTAACAAATGTAAACAGTAAGCATCATAACACCCTGAAAATTGAGTCAAAGCTTCATATATTAACTCAAGCATTCTTGTACATGGGTTCTTCTCTACAGCTCTCTGCTTCAGCTCTACAGCTTATGAATTCTGAATGATCATAAACTTACAATGATACAAGGGTGAGGGTGTCTATATTTGTTTTCCCTGCTACGCTTCTAAACTGTCTAATCTATTAAATTAAATCTACCTACTTGCGTTCATTACACATAAATGCCTCTACATTCGACAGATGATATCAACGCTCAAGATCTGTTTACAACATCTAGATATAAATGTAAGTACACTTCCCCTAGCTATTACATTAATGTCCACTCATTAATTTTTCAAAACATTTCAAAATGTGCGTTGGTGTTTTTCCAACTGTCTTCCGCCTTTGTGCTTGCTTGGTTGGTTGTGTACGATGCTCCTACATCATACTCCCTTGCTTGGAAAATTTCATGAACTCCTATTCATGAGTTGTTGCACAGCTTTTCCATTCCTATGAATTGTTGCTTCATCTTCCCAACTGGCATATTCAACTGGATGTCCTTTCCACTTGACCAAGTATTCAAAATACTCTTTCCTCCTGGTCTTTTTGCTAATTCTTTTGTCAATTATGCCTTCCATCTGTGGATTTTCAGCTACAGGAATTTGTTTTGTCCATTGAACTTCTTTCTGTTCCTCCTCTACTCCTGCTTCTTCAGCTCTGTAAGGGTACAAATCCGCAACATTGAATATCGGTGAGATTCCGACCCCATCGGGTAATTCAATCTCATATGCGTTTGACCCAAATTTCCTTATGAACTTGCACGGTCCAATCTTTTTCATATTCATATTATTATACATTCCCCTTGGGAACCTCTCCTTACTTAGATGCACAAGAGTCATATCACCAACTTCAAATTGAATTTCTCGCCTGTGTTGATCTGCTCTTTGCTTGTATTCTTGACTTGAACTCTGCAATCACTCCTTAACTCAGCTTTTGAGCTCCTTCATTCCTTCTACAGAGTCCTCTGATCTAGCACACTTGAATTCATTTTGTTCTGAATCTTTCAATTCAGAAACTCCCCTTGGATGCATTCCATATACAATCTGGAATGGACTCTGCCCTGTGCTTCTATTGTGTGAATCATTGTAATCAAATTTTGCCTGTGGAAGAATGTGATCCCTTTGACCGTGGTGTTCAGTCACTAGGCTTCTTAACAAATCTCCCAAGATCTTGTTCACGACTTATGTCTGTCCATCCGTCTGAGGATGATATGATGAGCTAAAAGACAAACTTGTCCCCAAATTCTTCCATAAGGTCCTCTAGAAATTCCCTACGAACTTGGTATCTCGATCAGACACAATACTCTTTGGAAAACAGTGAAGTCTTACGACTTCCTTGAAAAATAGGTATGCAATATGAGTTGCGTCACTGGTTTTCTGGCATGGTATGAAATGTGCCATTTTTGAAAATCTGTCGACTACCACAAAGATTGAATCATATCCTCTCTATGTCCTTGGTAGTCCCAATACAAAATCCATGCTCACTGCGTCCCACGGCCTTTCAGGTATGGGTAATGGTTGGTATAATCCTGTGTTCTGCCTTTCTCCTTTCGTGTGCTGACAAATTCTGCACATGTCCACAAATTTCTTGACATCTGTCCTCATCCCTAGCCAAAAATATGATCCATTCAACTTTGAGAACGTCTTGTCATGACCGAAATGTCTGGCCAATCCTCCATTGTGTTTTTCCTTCAGCAAATTCTCCCTCGTGGAGAATTTTGGAATACATAGTTGATTTCCCCTGAACAATAATCCATCCTAGATCATGTATTCAGTCCATTGGCTTCTATCCCTGAGAGATGGATTCTCAGATGCCTCATATGCCTCCTTGAAGTTTGGATCATCCCTATACATTTCTTTAAGGTTATCAAAACCCAAAGTCTTGACTCTAAATTCCTGCATAAGCAAACATTTCCTGCTCAAACCATCAACAACTTTGTTAGCAGTTCTAGAAATATGCTTAATCACAAAAGTAAAATTCCACATGAACTCAACCCATTTAGCATGTTTTTGGTTCAACTTCTCTTGTCGAGTCACGAATTGTAAAGTGTGATTATCGTTGTACAAAACAAACTCCTTGGGAACCAAATAGTGTCTCCATTTCTTCAGTGCTTGTATGACTGCATAGAATTCTTTGTCATATGTGGAGTACTTAATCTTCGCTTCATTCAGTTTTTCACGAAATATGCGATTGTCCTGTTGTCTTGGCTCAAGACCGCTCCAATTGCAAATCCACTCATGTCACACCTGACCTGGAATGTCTTGCTAAAATCCAGCAAAACTAGAATTGGTTTCTCTCAGTGATCTTCTTCTTCAACAGATTGAAACTCTTCTCTACTTCCTCTGTCCAGTGAAAAGATTTGTGTCGTTTCTTCACCATATCCATCATCAGTGTGCTAATTCCACTGAAGCTTCGGATGAATTTCCTGTAGAAGCTAGCCAAACCATGGAATCTTCGTACTTCAAACACACTCTTTGGCGATAGCCAATCCTTAATCACCTTTATCTTTTCTGGATCCATTTTCAGTTCATTTGCAGAGATAACAAAACCCAAATAAATGAGTTATGTCCTCATAAATGATGATTTCTTCATATTAATCATCAATTTCTCCTACTGTAATCTCCTCATTACTGCAACTAGATTCTTTAAGTGTTCTTCTTTTGTCTTGCTGAAAATTAATATATCGTCAAGATGTACAATGACAAATTTCCCTATGAAATCCTTCAGGACTTCGTTCATCAACCTCATGAAAGTACTGGGTGCATTCATTAATCCAAATGGCATGACAAGCCATTCATACAGCCCCTCATTCGTCTTGAATGATATCTTCCATTCATCACCTTCTCTCATTCGAATTTGATTATACCCACCTTTCAAATCAATCTTTGAAAAAAAATTTGCTCCACTCAAGCAATCCATCAAGTCGTCCATCCTTGGCAATGGAAATCTGTATATGATGGTAATAATATTGATTTCCCTTGAGTCTGTACACATTCTCTAGCCTCCGTCTTTCTTTGGGCTGAGCACTGTCGGAACAACGCATGGACTCAATCTCTCCCGAATCAATCCTTTGTCCATTAAGTCATGGACGTGTCTCTTAACTTCTTCATTTTCCTGCGGCGTCAACCTATATGCAGCTTTGTTCAGAAAAATGGCTCTAGGTATAAGATCTATATGATGGCTTATACTCCTGATAGGTGGCAACGAACAAGGTAGTTCATCCACCACTATATCAGCAAACGCTTCTAGCAACTCCTGGATTTCTTCTGGTAAATCATCTATTCTCGTATTGGTCAAAACAATTTTGGGCTTCCTGACCACAATAAATTATGTGTCTTCCTTCTTCTTAACCTCATTAAGAAGTTCCTTCCCACTCATGAGAAGTACAGTGTTTCTCATATCTGTTTTCACTTCTTTATCCTTAATCGACAGCAACATGTGCATCCTACCATTTTTCTCCAGGGTGTACGTGTTCTGTCTCCCATCATGAACTACGTTTTTGTCATATTGCCATGGTCTACCCAACAATAGATGACAAACATCCATGGGAATGACATCACATAATATTTCATCTGTATATCCTCCTATTTTAAATTCAACTAAACATTGTTTAGTGACATTTACCTGATGTCCTTTTTGTAGCCACAAAAATCTATATGGGCTTGGATGTACAACAGTCTCCAGCTCCATCTTTTCTACCATCTCTGTAGATATGAGATTGTCTATGCTACCGTTGTACACTATGACCTTGCATACCCTATCCTTAGTTTTGAAAGCAGTCTGAAACTTACTGTTTCTTTGGGCTAGGTTCTATGCCTCCTTCTCTGGCTTCAAGAGAAATTTCCTCATCATCAAAGATCTTCCGCCCTCAGCGTCTTCTGCCTCAACATTCCATTCTTGAGCTTCGACAATGTGAGTTTCACCACCAACTTTCTTCTTATCTGGACACTCATAGGATTTATGTCTAATTTTTCCACAGACGAAGCATTTCACTTCACCTCCTCTACCTCTTCCTCTTCCTTTGGCTCGAGGAAAGGTATTTCTATCAGCATACTGCCTTCCCTGTGAGCTTCCTCCTCTCTCAGGTTGAGGTTTCTTCCCCTCTTCTTTAGGTTTCTGAGTTCTGTCTTGGGCAATTGTTTTGCCTCTGGATTGACTTCTACCTCGGCCTCTTTGACCTTGCTTTCATCTTAGCTTATCTTCAACCTTTAGAGTTATTTGATAAGCATCTTCCACATTTAGAATGGTCATCATGCCCATCTCATCTTGAATGTCATATCCCAGACCATTCATGTACCTGACAACTTTTTCATCATCGCTTTCCCAATGACCTACTCTGATGTTTATCCTGTAGAATTCTTCATTGTATTCCTTCACTAACATCATCTTCTGTCTCAAATTCTGCATCCTTCGAAACAAAGTGATTTGATAATCCCTAGGCATAAATTTGGCTTTCATCTTTGCAACCATTCTATCCCATCTTTTAATTTTTTGCTTTCCCTTGCAGTGTCTGTCAGCCTGCAGGTCATCCCACCATAGTGTTGCATGCCCTTTAATTCTAGTAATGGCATGTTTGACTTTCTTATCTTCCTCGATATCCTCATAGTTGAAGTATTTGTCTAGAGCTCTAATCCAGTCTAGAAGTTCTTCAACATCTAAGTTTCCATCCTACATGGGAATGTCCATTTTTTCTCTGGCAGCTATCCTTGCAACAACCCTAAATAGGTGTTCTTCTACAGCATCTTCGACTGCAACTTCTTCTCCTTCGTTTCTGGCTTCATTTTCACTTTCAGCCTCCCTAATATCCCCAACGTCGACTGTGAACCTCTGTGCTATCTCCATAGCATCAAGTCTAGCACGTAACTCACACATTTCTCTTTCCACTACTGGATCAAGCATTTCCCTATCTCTTCTTCTCGGTGGCATGGCCAAAATTTTTTCCTCTTTTCTCTTTTCTATAGAAAGCAAAGAATTTGTTATGTGCTCTGATACCACAACTGACACAGACCCCCTACCTTCGGGCTGAGATCCGCGTAGGATCTTCACTAAAACCACACCAAGAGTTAATTAAACCCTTTGTTTAAGCCACAAAGGACTTTGGGTTTCGGGAGTTGGAGAGTCCTGATGTATTTCCACAGCTCTTGGCAAATGCCAAAATGCGAATTGTCAATGAAGGTTGACTATTCCAATGCGAGGAGTACACGCCACCTGTTCCCACTAATTTCGGCTTTTTGGGACTTGAGCGAACAACCAACAATCATTCCTCTTCCCTTATGATTTCCTGAATTCTGAAATTTCTCCTTTGGTGAGATCGACGGCCTTTCGGGATTTTTGCCAAACCTTGACCACTCCTTTGACTTCCGTCGCACGTATCCTCTGACTGATACTTGGGACCCACCTTTTGGCATTTCTCTCTTCATTATTTCGAAAGTTTTGATGACCATGAAACTCTACCTCTTGAGTCCCGAAACCTTGAAAACTGATTGGGGACCAACGGCTATTGTCCCTCAACCTTTCGGGAATTTTTCCTTTCACTCTTCGGGATTTCGTGACTCACGAAAATCCACAGCAGAGAGTTTCCTTACCTCTCAAAACTCTGATCCCCAAATTCCCGAAGCCTCACCTCCCACATGATCTATGGCTGAGATCTTCCTTGATCCGACAACTCTGTATCTTTCAGGATTTTGCGAACCAGGAGTTTGAAACTCTCGATTCCAAAATCACAGCCTCCTCTACTTATCGAACCCTGAAATGCTGAAATGTTGAAATGGGCTCAATGACGATTAGCCCCTGACCAAATCTTGGTCCATGTGACTGATTCATTCATGACCATAGCCCTACTCCAAAGACATGTCACATTTCGTGACTTTGGGGTTTTCAACGCAAAGTGCCCCAGCTCATTGTCATCGGAAATGCCGAAATGTCGAACCCCGAAATGCCGAAATGTCGAAATTCCACTTCAAAGGGGAATCCACGGCTCCTTTTGCTTCTCATTCAATGGTCACTACTCCTCCCGAGCTATTGAATGGTAAAAGACACTCAGCCTTAACCTTCTCATAGATCTGCGAGATCCAACGGTCCACGGGATTTCGACACTTCTCCCATGAAGAAATTTCACCGTTCGTTCACTCTTCTTCAAGGATCTCTTGGCCAAAATGACTTGGCATCCTTCCACCTGAACTTGACTTCTACGAGATGATTTTTATCTCCACCTCCCTTTGAACACTTCAAAGGTGCTATCCCTCCTGAGCTCTCATTTGCAAACTCAAGCCCCCAAAAGGAATCTTGCTCACACTCCTTGCGAAAACTTTCAAATAACCTCTGGTTATTTGAGTCTTTGACCCTGTGCACTCTTTGCAATAGTATTCCTTCAACCTTCACCTTAGTTGATAAGTTATAATGCTTCAACCATCATACACACACCTTGCATGACTCTGTGCCTCACCTTCACTTCTACTGGTTATGAGAACAACGATATCTCTCCTGAGCTTTCTGAGATAAAACTCAGATCCTCATCAATGCACACCTTGTGGACGTTCACTACACTCTTTGCAGGAATTCTCAAGAAGAGAAACAATTGAAACTCATTCTTCTCCTCTCTCAGACTCCATACACTCAACATGAAATCATACACCCGACACAACATTGAAACAAATGCATAACAAAAAAAATAAAACAACTGTAAACATACCATTTAACAAATGTAAACAGTAAGCATCATAACACCCTGAAAATTGAGTCAAAGCTTCATATATTAACTCAAGCATTCCTGTACATGGGTTCTTCTCTACAGCTCTCTACTTCAGCTCTACAACTTATGAATTTTGAATGATCATAAAGTTACAATGATACAAGGGTGAGGGTGTCTATATCCATTTTCTTTCCTACGCTTCTAAACTGTCTAATCTATTAAATTAAATCTACCTACTTGCATTCATTACACATAAATTCCTCTACATTCGACAGATGAGAGCAATGCTCAATATCTGTTTACAACATCTAGATATAAATGTAAGTACGCTTCCCCTAGCTATTACATTAATATCTTCTCATTAATTTTTCAAAACATTTCAAAATGTGCACTGGTGCTTTTCCAACTGTCTTCCGCCTTTGTGCATGCTTGGTTGGCTGCGTACGATGCTTCTGCATCAACATGTAGCATGTGTCTCAACAATCCTTGCATAATTTCCATTACTAGCCCCTATATGGAAGCCTTGATGAATACAACATTTCCACATAACTGGAATTTGTTTGTAAGTCCATGATAGTGTGGGTTTAGAGTTGGTATTAGATTAGAGGGTCATGGTTACCTTGGTTATGAATGTCTCCTCTGGTTATTTATGGACAATGCAATATTGGTACATCAAAACCAATCAATTGTTTTGATTAATATTTTAAGATCATAAAGAACTACCTTCAGTCCTGATGCAACTAGTTATAGTCCACCCGATATGTCTATCTTCATATGCCCATTGATCAAAGCTGACGAGAGATTTATAGTTGAGGAATCTATTCTCACAAAGACATTCAGTCGACACTTGATATCACACATTCAGACTCAAATGATATCACACATTTAGGCATTGTATAGAACCATATTTTATGCAAGGAAATATGGTGTACACATTCTTATTAATCATACTATGTGATTATATAATCAATATATTAATTTTATAGTCTTTGTTTTTCCATGTACTGATGATTTTTTTATGGGAAATGTTGGACATAAAGGTTATGAAGAATAAGATGGTGAAATGTAAAAGTGGCAAAAGTTGTTAGGTAGCTAGAGAGGTATTGGGGGGGGCAGAGGGCCCATAGTTATAATAGTATATACCATTCAATGTAAGGTGTACTAGGTCCACTATATTATTAAATAAGGCCCACTATGGTATTTAGATATAATAAATGTAAGATGACTTCTTAGAAGGTTCTGCTTCTAGAAGGTTCTTCCTCTAGAATGTTCTTAGGTGGTTGGTAACACTATATAAAGGGGTTCAAGAAATGTAATGAGTAAGAAGAGAAGTATTTTATTTGGAGCGGTATCTCAATAAGATGATTACCCCTCAAAGAGACAAGTTTATAGGAGATGATCCCTTCCATAATAGGATCCATTGTATGGTGTTTCACTACCTCAAGGGTTTTGATATAATAAAGTAATGGTTTTCTATATTGTTCCATATATCTTGTGTGGTGATTATATTCATATATATTTGGTACTATTTTGGCATTTTATAATTAGGTCTTTGGTACTTAACAATTGGTATCAAAGCACTTTCCTTTGAAAGAAGTGTGAGATTTTTATTTTTATTTTTTGCAGATTGTTTCGGAGAAGAAAAAGAGGGATGAGACATTCCAGACAATATGTGTTTATTTTTGTGAACATTTTCAGAAATGGGTTGTATATATGAGTTCCTCTCATAAAATCACCCAATTTAAAAAAATAATTGTCTGAAACAGAATTTCGAAAGTCAAAATATTGACATTTTAAAATATGTAATTTTTCAGGGTTTTTTCCACGAACGACGAATTTTTATTATTATTTATGTATCATATGGAGGTCGAATTTGATAAAACAAAATTACAGAAATGAGTTCCTATTTCAAAAATAGTTGATTTCAAAAAAAAAAAAATCACCCAAATTGGAGCTCAAGAAGTGAAGATATCGTTGATTTAAAATCAACCATTTTGGGGGGTTTTCGTGACGATAGTTGGACTGCAGAGTTCATAAATTTTCATAGGGTGTTCAGATTTCTATCAGATCACTATCATTGGATAAATAATTTTAAGATATTTATTTTGATATATTATATATTGTGTTTCCAATGGATATTGGATCTCAACTCCTCATGAGAATTCTACAGAAGATTGAAGCCATTGAGCAACATTTTTACGAGGGGCAACAAATTATTAAGGATAGTTGTCATAATGTTCAAAGGTACTTGGCTAGCATACATGAGAGATATATTATAAATGACATCAGGGATGCATATACTCAAGAAGTATATGTTTGGTATGATTTTGAGGCCAATTGTGATGATTGGTATATGGATAGTTTTCATTTCTGGGATGACAACCACTTTCATATTTTATTTGATGAATCTACTCCACTTTCTATACAAAACATCAATGTGACAAATTATGAGCCAATTATGATTACCAGTGCCCATCCTACATGTTCTACAGTGGTATTATTCCTTCTAGATTCAGTTACAACCCTTTCCCACTATGTGGATGGATCTTTTTATTTGGATCCACATGATAGGTGTCGGACTTTGGAACATCATTTTCAGTTGGTTATTAGGTTCCAATGTCTTATGTGTGGAGTTCACATGATCACTTGGTCATGGGATCTTGATTTACAGTGGCGGTTGGACTACTTCAACATGGTGTCTTGAATTCCTACATGGGACCCTAGTTCTCTAGTCTACTTTAGAACTATGTTCCACACTTATCCATGGGACCCTAGTATATGGTTGTACACCTTCATAGAAATCTTTGAGGACAATACTTTCATAAGGGGGATGGAATTTCAGGTATCTAGAGAGGTAGTGGGGGGCCCGAGGGGAGCCATAGTTATAATAGTAGAGGCCTTTCAATGTAAGGTGGACTAGGTCCACTATAGTATTAAATAAGGTCCACTATGGTAGTTAGATATAATAAATGTAAGAGGACTTCTTAGAAGGTTATGCTTCTAGAAGGTTCTTCCTCTAGAATGTTCTTAGGTGGTTGGTAGCACTATATAAAGGGGCTCAAACAATGTAATGAGAAAGAATAAAATTATTGTATTTGAAGTGATATCTCAATAAGAGGATTCCCCCTCAAAGAGTCAAGTGAACATGAGAGGACCCCTTCCATAATAGGATCCACTGTATGGTGTTTCCCTACCTCAAGGGTTTTGATATAATAAAGTGGTGGTTTTCTATATTGTTCCATATATCTTGTGTGGTGATTGTATTCAGATATATTTGGTACTATTGTGGTATTTTGTATTCAGCTCTTTGGTACTTAACAAAATTAGTGATGAAAATGTTGCATATTATGAGCATGTTCGTAAAGAATAGATCGCAAGAAATGAATAATATTTTCCATCTCTTGGTTTGGGAAATAAGTAAGTAGTTATTCCTTGTACCTTTTCACTTCTATGCATATTTCATGAAATTTGTTTATAATCTATTTCATGATGTATCCTGTATATGATTTTGATTCTCATTTGATTTTTTTTTGTTTTATAGGGAAAATTTGGCTTCTATATAAAGAGAGCAAAACCAAAAGGAAAGCAAAGGCACAATGTTGCCAACTCATGGTTCGTCAAATTAGTAAGCAATTATTCCTCATACTTTTTCACTTCTATGCATATTTTATGATAGTTGTGTATAGTCTATTTTATGATGTAGGCCGTCTATTCTTTCGATTCTAATTTAATAAGTTTTTTATTTTATAGGGAAAAGGTTGATTCTACACAAAATGAGCAAAAACAAAAGGCAAACAAAGGCACAATGTCGGTAACTCGTAGAAGCCTACGCCTTGGTGGATTAGTACATGGAGAAGATGCTAACAATACTAATGATCAACTTCCTAATATATCACATGATTATGATCATGACTAAGATGATATTGTTGAAGAGTTGGTATATTCTAGATCATAATCATGTTTGAGAGAATTTTATTTTAAATTAAAACAAATATTTGAAGGCACATGTAATAAAATTGGTGACATAGATAGTTCCACACCTAATGTGGTCAATAAGGAACCAATTAGGCCTTCAACTACAAAAAAAATAACACTTTTTGCATCCACAAACATGAGTGCTCATTCGACATCACCCAGTCTTGATTCGACTAAAGATATATCATCTTTCATAAAAATACACAGAAATATCAGTCAAGGAATGTATAGGTCCACATAAAGGAAAGCCAAAGAAGGAAAATAAGAAGGGAAGAAGGATTATTTGGTTGAGATAAAAGATGGTGAACCTGTTGGACCAAATACTACAAGGTGGGCTTAAAAGTTGGGCACAAGAGTAAGGTCTCATTTGGATGTCACCAAATCCAATTTTGCAGATCAAGATGAAAGAAATGTGGATATATTGATTCAACAAATGTAAAATTACTTTGAGACTTTTGGTGGAAGGATTTCCACCAAATATTACAAGAACAAAATGAGAAAATTGATTAATAATTTTAGGCATAAATTTAGAAAATCAATCTTGGATGGAAAATAAAGGGACATCATCTTGACTTCCAAACAGTGGGATGATTTGAAGGAAAGTATGCTTGCTGAAGACTATGTGAAAAAGAGTACAAAAGGAAAGATAGAAAGAGATATTGTGAGGGATCAATTTATTTTGGGTCATGGTGGGTGGTGAGCCAATCAAAACATGTTTGGAAGTATATGGATTTTTTGTTGAATACATTATGTATGGCATTTTTTGAAGTAAATTTCTAAGTATATTGTGTTATATTTCATTTTGATTCGTATATATATATATCCAACTAATTATGTGTTGATAATGATTTGTAGGTTAAAGGAGCTAATAGATCAGAAATTGATGTGAGTAAAATGATTGACCAATATATAATGACATATATAGACAATTCTAAACATAAGCATATATCAAAAAATCCAATAGAAATATCATTGCCATCTAAGGAAGTTGAGAAAATAATAACCACATATATGTCTGTTGAAAATGATAGTGAGAATTATAAACATGTAATGGAATACATAAATGGGTTGACAAAGAAAGTGTCAACCATAGCCACCTCCATTGAACCTATCCTTTCTTCATGGAAAAATAAGGGATGTCGTAGTGATTTACATGAGGTAAGATAATTATCATTCCCCTGCAAACATTTCTTCACTTGATTTCATAATCTGATTTAATTGGTTTAGATATGATTTTTAGTGTTTTAATGTTCTATTTACTATTTTTCTACAATATTATTGTGTCCTTATAATCTTATATTTGATTTGTGCATGATGTAATCACATGCAGGATTAAATTAAAGGATCTCCCAACATTGATGTGAATCATCATTCTCGATCAGTGTGTACAACTCTTGTTGGATGTATTTCATATATTGACTCAGTGAGTGCATTTAATTTTGTTATATCAATAATTATGCATGTTTTTGGAATTTAATTGTATTTTTTTTTCTTATATTTATGTATAATTTTTTTTTATTTGTTTTTGACAGTTTGCATTAACTCCAGCAGAGCGTGACGTATTCCAGGTAGGTGATAAAGTTAACATACTATATCCATATGATGGTTCTATTTCTAGAACTAGACGAATTCAATCACTTGCTCTGATCCTTGGAGTGCCACTTGGTCCTGAAGATGCCAATATACTTGTCATTAATGTCACAAGTAACATCCCCATTGCCTATGAATATACAATTGATGGATGTGAACATTTGAAGAAGACAAAAATGAGTTTCATTCGGTGGTTGAAGAAGTATTTGAGAAAAACATTTATCTAGATGATCATGCTTTATGAATTAGTTGCAAACTTTTTGTTTACTTTACAATGTCTTTAGACCATTTAAACTTACTTTACATAGTATTCATACCATTTAAACTTACTTTACATAGTGTTCAAACCTTTTTTCTATAATGGCATGTGACCTAAGATATAAGGACATGTTTTAATGCATCTATTAACTGGTTCATTTCATTTAATCTTGCTTGTTGTGCGATTAAAAATGTTGTTTCTATCATGCCTACAAGGAGTGATATAAGGGATTTTTTTAATGCATTCATATTTGCTTCCGAAGCCATTAGAAATGTTGTTTCTACCACACATACAAGGACTAATATGAGATTGCAAGAGTGTGTGTTTACATTCCATTATTTCTATGCTCTGCCTTTGGATTTGATTGCTATTTATTTACCTTATTGCATGAGCCTTTTAGAGTGAACAAATTGTGTGAGTGTAAATAGATTCTTGTATAAAAAGTCAATATCCATTGAATTGGAGAAGGATAGAATATTTTTACATACTAGGAAGACTGATATTTGATTTTTTGATATTTAGGTTAATAAAGGGTTTACAGACTTAATTGTTGACAATGTTGAGAATAACTTATTGTGAAAGCCTCATATATGATGGGAAGTAAAGTGTGTTTCTCCATTGAAACTAGTCTGCTAAAATGATTTCAAAATGAAATAATTCTAGACATTTCCATTTATGATGATGGGAAGATATTATGAATGCCATTTTCATAATATATAATTGCTTGAGATGAATTTTTAGATTTTAACTAGTTTATCTTATGTAGGTTGTATTCTATTTTGCTTTACATTTTTAAACTGCAATTAATGGATTAGAGGAGTTGGAGTACAAGGATTTGGTTTGTTTGGTATTTATCAGTGTATCCTTTCCTCCATGCGAGAATTTAACTTCTGACAGATGAAAACTGTTAGACTCGTCTTTTTCGTCATTCTTTTTACCTTGTGCCATATTTGTGATGTTTTGGTCTGACCTAAAGATTGAGAATGATTCATTGTATATTCCTTGTATCCCATCCTCTTGCATCCCTATTAACCCATAGGGTCTTATTCTCACATTCCTTGATGAATATTAACCTACCCTCTAGTGGATCTACGATATAATCTATTAAGCCCTCCATTCCACAAGTTTCTTGATCATAAACTTGTCACAATTCCAATTGTATGAAGGAGATTCACTTTTATGTATACTTCTAGCCTCCCTTTGTATCATGATTTTGGAATTTTGTGGTGACATCAACATTCTTCTTGTTGGGGGCCTAGGTACGAGTAAGTCCCAACTACTTTAGTATGTGCACAAGTTGGCTCCTCGAGGTATTTATACTAGTGGTTGGGGAAGCTCTGCAGTTGGTTTGACTGCTTATGTGTCAAAGGAACCTGAAACTGGTGAAATTGTATGTTTAATGAATTTCACATGCATCATTGAATCTTTTAATGATTGGAAATGGAACTGTGATATGTCACTTTTTGTTCCATTAAAATTGTGGATTATTGATTTTTGTTTTAATGTAATAGGTATTGGAAAGTGGAGCACCAATTTTGAGTGGTAGAGGCATTTGTTGCATAGATGAGTTTGACAAGATTTCAGATAATGCTTGAAACACGCTACATGAGGTGGGATTTCCCTTTATTTTCAAATCAATAGAGTATATATTGTTAATTTAGTGGTTTTCCCTTGATTGGGCTTACCCACATTCTATTGTTGTTCCTACATTTGTTTATCATCTCATAATATGTTCTTCTATTTGAGGTAGGTGACTGGAATAACAGACTGTGTCAATTGTTAAGGATGGGATCATAACACTCTTAATGCTAGGAAATTTTTGTTAGCCTGTACCAACCCTAGTGGTTCACGCTACAATCCCAGACTTTCATTTATTGACAATATCCAACTTCCTCCAACATTTCTCTCTAGGTAAATTTTAGTCAGTGTTGTGCACATGGTATGACTCCTTGTCAGGTTTGTTTACTTTTCAAATCCATAAAGCTTATGGGTTACACCTATAGTTTTGATATGATTTACTTGGTTCTTGACAAAGCTAATGATCATACTGATCGACACCTTTCAATGAATCTTGTTGCATTTCTTTATGAAGAGCCCGAGGTATGGAATTATGTATATTTCTTAGGATGGCTTCAAATGCACAATATATTCTTTCAATTTACATGACTAGAATTACCTTATTTCTCATTATAAGACCTAAGAGTTGACACATTGGATGTGTCAACCCTGACTTTATATATAAGTTATGCAAGACTCCATATACATCTCAAAATATCTTATGAGGTTGCCGAAGATATTACCCATGTTAATGTTAAAATGCACCGGAGGGGCAACTTCCCTGGCAACAATAAAAAATTTGTTGGACATATGTCCAAAATCATTACTGAAAATAGATTCAAAGAGTGGTTCATCCATCCTTCTCTCTCTCTCTCTCGTATGATGTTTATACATAGAGAAATGGAATTCTACATGTGCTAACTCCATATTTGTCCCTTGATAAAATTTGCAAGTAATTACGACAACACCTAGACAAATTGAAATCCTAATACGAATTAGTGAAGCACATGCTCGTGTTCGATTCTTTAAGTGGGTAAGAAACCAACCTTAGGGTACAATAGAAGCTTGTACATGGAAATTTTTTCCCAATTAAAACAAAGTGAATGTTCTTCATATTAGAATGTAAAATCAGGTATATATATCTCACAGGGTCATGAAGACTAGAAGCATACAAGTGATTCTTAACATATGTGAGTTGTGCAGGTTGAAAGTTGTGATGTGGCTGAAGCATTCAAGATTCTTGAAGTTTCCTTTCAACAATCTGCAACTAATCATCTTGGACACACTAACCACACTTAGAGGGGGGGTGAATGAGTGTGGGGATCTTTTTCAAACTTCCCTTGACAAAACTCCTTAGTTAGCAATAACCATTTACTCATTACTTATTGTTGTTATTTATAATCAGTTAAGTGAACATACATCAACAAAATATACCAACAACATATATCATCAATAAGTCATCACCACAAGGAACACAAAGAACACAAGATGTATGTATGCTTTTCTTTTTATTATGGACTACAATCCTTGGGTTATCAACAACAACTGAATAGAGTTACAACTCCACAAGAGCACCGACTCTATAATGCAAGACTCAAATTATACAAATCAACACCAACTGAGAAAAGGAATCAATCCTCAATAGATAGCAATCTATCAACAGGTAAGTGACCTGTCAGTAGTGCAGCACGCGTATGTACGTTCCCTACCAGTAGTATAGCTCACATATGTATGTGGCATGTTTGTACTATAGCCTTCATACACCTTCTGATTATTTAGGGTTTTCTCTTCATGAAAACTCAGATCCTCTACAACCCTCAGTCACATCCACTTTTGGCACTCACTGTCCGATCTGAACCAGAGCCAATCACAACACATCCATGCTCTCCCAAAACTTACTCATGCTCCTTAATCATACAATATGAATGATACTTAATCATGTATAAGAAGCAATTATACTATGACAATCATATCAATACTGAAACATAAGAGTGTTTCTCACTCCATCAACCAACACAGACCAAATCATAACAACCATACCAATAATACTTCAAGCATTCACCATACAATATGCAAGAGTATCCATCAAGACAACTATGTAACCATACCAATGTTTCTATGGCAGATCTGAGCCCATAAAATGAAGATATGGAACTTGCTTCAGTCTTCAAGAAATTGGCACTAGCTCACACTCAATTATTCATGACTTCCATCAACCGTACGCGCTTTGTGCTCCTTCTGCCCACATGTGTACGTGCTCTGGGTCATTGCATACCACATATGTACCCTCTCTGTCCCATTGTTGCTCGTGTACTCTTTCAGAAACTAGGGTTTCTAAACTTTCGAAACTTTATCAGACTTATAAAAAATTCGATGCATCCATGAGATCCTCCAGCCACACTATCTCTCAGAATATATCTCCAATAAATGCTCAAGAGATAGTTTTCACAAGATACCCTTGCCTCATATTTATACTCTCCAAGTAGCTTCCTTAGAAACATCTTCTAGGCCACTTTGTCCACATAGTCACTTATTTCCAACTTTTATCAATTTGCCACTTATCCATGTATCCAATAGCCACTTGATCACTTAACCCATTTTCCTCTTTTTAGGGTTAACCACTTTCCATAATTAGAAAGTTCTCCATTTACTGTATTATTTAAATAATATTCCTTCACTTTGTCACTTTACTTTATTATTTAAATAATCCTCTTTGATTTTGTCACTTTGCTTTATTATTTAAATAACCCTCCTTCTTTTCAATCACTTTGACTTCTTTGACCTTTTGGGGCTTCAAGCCAACATATGAAGGTCCTTCAACTTCGTAAGGCCATAACTCTCAAACCGTGAGGAATTAAGAATAGGTTCCCTAACCATACTTCTAGGGTAACATATCCACAAAGTGTCTTCCCGTGAGGGCTTTCACCATAAGGGGACCACTTTGGATTTCATCCATTTGTAATTCCTGTCAAGACAATAATGAGTCATATTTACATCAATCCAACTATGCATCATATATCAATGAAACCACATCGATCCATATTCATCTATGTATCATATATCAATGACTATGATTCCACTTGACATCAATCCATTATCATCAAGGATAATACATATTACATCAATATGCTATGACAAGACATTGTTCCTTTGACATCAATCAATCAATCAATCCTTTTGACATCAATGCTTTGACATTAATCATTTTAAATAAATCATTTGACATCAATGACAACATGATCCAACAATCTCCCCCTTTGGCATTGATGGCAATGCCAACATTGATGTCAACACCAATCATTTATGGAAACATGTAGACAAGGCATTGCTCTACATCAATAGTCATCTCAATCACATCAATGTGACTATCTCTCCCCCTTTGACATCAATGGAAAAGGTTAGTTCTCTCCTTGGGGATGCTCCCCCTGCCTGAATGCCTTTGATCTTTGTTAAGAACCAAATATCAATATAGCATAGAAAATCCTCAGAAAAAGTACTCAACACCTTGAAAAAGAGATAATTTGAGATAATAAGCCTCTTCGAGGGGGAAACCTCTTTTTACCCCATTTAAATGTTCAAGTACAAGATGATTCAAAATGAAAATGTCTCCTTGGTATATATAGGAGACTGGGAGGTATAATTACAACTAATGGCCTAAAGATGACATAAATAAAATAACATTACTAATATAATATGCCCCAATTAAGGGGTAACGAGCCAATATTAGGGCTTAAAATGCCCCTCCCCTTGAGAAAAGTGTTGTCAGCAACGCTTGAATAACTTTGGATTCTTCTGTATAAAAGACTCATCTTCCCAAGTGGAATCTTCAGCCGGTAGTTTCCTCCATTTAATGAGATACTCTGAAATGGATCTATTCCTCAGCTGGCGAATTCTTGTGTCAGTGATGGCTTTAGGCTCCAATATGATTTTTCCTTCCTCGTCAAGTTCTGGCAATACAGTTTGAACTGGGATCTTGTTGCCTATAACCTTCTTTAAGCATGAAACATGGAAAACTGGGTGTACTTATGAAGATGCAAGCAGCTCTGATTTGTATGCCATAGTACCAATCTTTTGCAACACCTTATAAGGGCCATAGTACTTTGGTGATAATTTATTATCCTTCTTGGCTTGCTTGAGGGACATCTATTTGTATGGTTGTAGTCTTAAAAATACCCAATCCCCTACTTCA
>ML777594.1:199004-218990 GCA_009831015.1 Picea engelmannii | reverse complement strand
CATGCTACTGATCTACTAGGGGGTTAGAGATAAAACATAAATCAAATAACATAGATGAGATTCATGTATTCGGGACGGGAAAAGTATCTTTTTCATTAATCTCAATATGAACCAACTTACAATGATTTCTGATATCGGCCACCGTTCCTTGATCCTGATCCTGGGCTCCTCCTCTTCTTTTTGTCCTCCAACTGATGCTGCTTGAATTCCTCCTAAAGCTTGAGGCAAGGCTAAAGGGTTGGGACAAAACTGACTTGGCAATTTGGCAGAGTTTCTTTGCTATGATTTTTTCCTTCTTTTGAATAGTACCCCTACCCCTCCTTTTATAGGCTAGAAAAAGCTAGGGTTTTAGGCGAACTCTCGGCCATGCATGGCCGGGAGTTCCAGTTAACTGACAAAAAGCCTCATGTCCCGGCAGAAACTTTCCTGATTTTTTTCTTTGTTAAGTATCCGCGGGTTGTATTAGGTTAGCCCGCGGATACCCACATGCAGTAGAAGGACAACAAGCGGTCCCCCACGCCCAGTGAGAAGTTAGGGCGCAGGTTGCTTGTTTTAAGTGGCTTTTTGAGGATTTGTTCAGCATGGCTTTGGCTAGGAAGAGGCATGAGTTGGCCTGATGCCAGGTAAACCTGTATGGTGCATTTTAGGGTTATAACAGTTCATAAGAATTATCTGATCGTTTGTTTTTAGCAAACTGGGCAGACAAGATAGATTTGCTTTCATTAAAATTATTTGTTTCAAACGCATTATAACTGGATTTCATAAAGATAACAATTATTGATCAATTCGTTTGCAAACTAAAAACAAACAGAGCAGCTTTCACGATGTGAATCTAACTCATGAAAGTGATCGAACCAACTGAAAATAGACAGCAATCCATTTAAGTGAATCAAACATCGAGGGGTTTAACATAATCATCGTGAATCGAAACTGTTCCATGATTTGGGCATGAATATTATTTGCATAGGCTTAAATGAGAACACTATTTCCGTAAAACCAGAGTCGTTTTTCCCAAATCAAAGTCGAACATAGTTGTATTCCTGTTTTAGAAGATTATATGACACAACATATTAAAAGATCGTAACAACCCAACTCACGAAATCGTTCAGCAATCACAGCATACAAACTGACCATAATGAAATCAAATCACAACATGATCGTACTCTAAATTTAGCATGATAACCTCCTGTTTAGATTAGATATTAACCAAATCCAAACGAAAACAAACCCCAATTCATTATATTAATCTAAGCAATTCATAAAACGAATTTGATATTGAAAACACATACCAGGGAGGATTGATCAAGGGTTCATGAGCGTGAGAGGCTAGACAGGTGAGAGGGAGTTCTGAAGAACAGATCTGGAGAATTCATAGACATTTCATCAAATGCACATAGACCCAATACGTTCTCTTCAGCCATTGAGAAGATCTGAAAATTGACCTGAAAAACACGAGCTATCTCTCTGTAACAACTTGATTTCTGGGGAAACCACTTGTGATGAAGGTAAAGGGGCTAAAAACAGTTCTGGGTTTTCAATGGTTTGATCTAAATCAAAACTGTTTGCCCAGAATCGCTCACGCAAAAACGTGACTCTGGGGCAATTGCGGGGACAGTCTTCTCTGGCAAAAAATGAAACCAAAAATGACTTTGAACACCATGGGGGTTCAATTCGCCCTTGAGGAGCCAGGAGAGAACACACAGTGGATGGGGGTTTGGGTAGGGTCAACGCATGGTCGAAAAACTCACAGGCTTACCCGAAAATTGACAGAGGTAACCCGGGAAGGGGATAGGCATAAATGACATCGTGCGAAGGTGGTGGAGTTTATCTCTGCCATGCATAAGAGTTATTACGAAAGTACAACCGCCAGTTTACATAGGTTTTCTACCCATTATAACATAGTTCAACAATTATGTGAATTAGCCGACCAATGAATCAAATGGTAAGTGCATAAACCAACGCGCTATCAATGTTGTGCCAAAGTTTTAAACCATCAACATAAGATTTGAAACCAATGCCAAATAATTAACCATGCGCCAATGTATTGTAACAGCTCATATAAGTATTTTAACCAAGATGCCAAAGGGTCTTCAACATACCAATAGTTATGAAAACATTAACATAGGGATTATATCAAAAGACATATATAAAAATTTAATCATAACCCCTATGCACTTACATGAAACCAATGGTCAAGTAGGTCAAATAAAATGCAAGTCCAAATGCCAATGCGTTATAAACTCAATGAAACCAAGTCACATAATCAATACAAGGATGTCCAATGAGTACAGATTGAAATGGATTTCACAAACTGCATAGAGATAAACGAAATGCAAGTGCAATAGGTGTATTGACAAGAAAGATAACGACAGTTCAAATAGTGATTCTAATGCAGCTTCAAAAGACCAATGTTTTCACGCTTACAGTCGTGAAAACATTATGAAAATAAGTGTGCAAAAGGCGCAAAGAATAAAAGTGTCGTTCATTTGGAAAATGCGATGAAAAATCGATGTTTGCAAAACATTTATGTAGGCAGCTCAAATGGAAAAATGTGATTTGGCTGCCAACAATGGCGACACAATGGTAGAAGCAGTTATCTCTGCCAAAAGAAACGAACTCAGATTAGGACAACAAAGATAATTTCAACTCAAAAACAACAACCAGAAAATAGTATAAACATCATCATTAACCAACTATTCCAGCAGTGTTTCAAAAGATGAAAATTGATAACAGTATTAAGACCAACGAATCACGATATTAAAGATAAAATCTCCAATATTGTTGGCATAGACACTGCTGCTAGCAGGCGTCCATAGCCTCGACAGGGTTTCCATTTAACCCACTCTGACATCTGTTTCCTACCAAGAAGTTCTAGATCAGAATAAAGGACATTAAAGAGGTTTCTTATTTTTTTGCAAATTTTCATATACCCGACATTGCTTCGTTGCCAACGGGCCTATTCAGTACCCTGGCAAAGTTGCCTTGGCGTCATGCACGCATTTACCCGCTGCCAGTAGACCTGTTCAGAACCCCAGCAGGTTTACAAGCACTTCCCACAGCTCTTCTTAATAATTTTTTGTTTTATTTTTCATAGATATATAGTTGAGCAGGGTGACGCTGAAAATCATGATATTTTGACATATTTTTTCAGACCTCATCAGAATTTTTTAGAACTGTCCTTTATTTAGATCCAGAGATGTTTTATTTACAAAAACAACTTCTTAAGACAGGGAGACATCTTCTGAGTCATTCCCTTAAGGAATAGGGACAGCGTAAAAATATAATAGATGATCATGACAATCTTTACTCAGAGATCGAAATCAGTCAACTTCTTTCAAACAACAGACTTTTCCAACATAGATATAAACTTTAACAATATACTATTGATGTTTGTACAAATTTCTCAGAAGTTATTTCAGCGAAAGAATTTTTTGTTTTCTTTATCTGAATAGCTTGGTACACAGGTATGTGTATTTCAACAACAAAAACTAGTAAGCATAAGGGAGAAATCAAAACACACCAGCGAAGAAAAAATTGGAAAGCAAAGAAATCCAAACAACAAAAACAAAAAACAAATATGCACAGAAGGTGCATCTAAAAAGCTCATGCAACAAATCCCTTGGGAAACTGAAAAGTAGAAAAATCCTATTTGATGAGAAAGCAGTCTTACTCGTGGTACCTTAGGCCAGGGTTGATTTAGATTTATTTATCTCTTTACTTTCCATTTAAGATTTTCATGATGATACTGTGTTTTTGAAAATAAACGTTCAACTAGAAGTAAAGAGAAAAAGCATCAAGAGGAATTCCCTAACAACAGTCGTATTATGGTTCTCGTGGTGCGCCCACTTGCGTTCATGACTGCATTATTACAAAGAGAAATAGTGAGAAATAAAACTACAAGAAAACCTATTCCTAAACCTACCCTAACTATTAAATAAACCAGAATACTACGTGAAGTCATGTTTCCAATGTAGCCATCAGAATAACTCTAATCCTGCAATGGAAACAAGATCAAGCATTACTGATAAGAATGGTAATATATCAACAAATGATAGAAACATATCACACTTACCTTCATAATCATCATCTAAAAACAAAGTAAGCATGATCTTACCATTCCCTTGAATATTCTTGTTGTATGAATCCTCCAGCCATTGCGCAATTTTGTCATGATAAGGGTCATAATGGCATGGGCAAGTGTAAGTAGTATTGAAAAACTTGTCAGGATTACGAGGAAATGAAATAACCATCAGCCAAGGCTAAAATGCCCCTTCCTCCTGACAATTCTCTGAGTGTTCATTAATTCCTTCACATGGAGGATCTAAAAGAAACATGTCACGCCTACTTCCAAGATACTTAGGTAGAAACAACGCAAGCGCAACTTTATCTTCATTATGAAATTTTTTTATATAAGAATATTCAAGCCATCCTAAGATCCTGTCACAAAAATGAGGATGTAAACCATAACTTTGATGAAATGAATATATCAATGGGAAGCTCCTCATAGGAGGATTCGTGCAATCAATTGATTCATTGGTTTGAATATTCCCTTCGATGAGATTGATCATTTCAAAATGTGAAGCATAAACATTAAGATTCGAGCTAATTAAGGAACGAATATGCAACTTAGAATGTTTGATTTCCATAAGATGTAATGCACTGTCCTTTTCGACAAGAAACTGTGTAAAATCATCTCGCAACATGTCCTCTTCCCATGTGAGTGATGAAAGTGAACAAGCATCAAATCCAAGTTTATCAATGTTAGGTTTGGAATTGATTTCACCAAAATTTAAAATATCGAAAGGATATGATTGTGGTGGAAAAGAGTAGTATGTTGTAGGTAAGATGTCAAGTCCACCAGAATCCAGGAATAGATCAGGATATAAAGAATAAAAGGAATCAGAAATAAGCAGATAAAAAGAATCTCTTGAACTATGATACTCAACGATGGTATTCTCAAGACAATTCTCTTCACTTTCTTTAAAACCCTTACTTTGATTTGGTGACGAATTCCTCAACATAATATGATCATCTGGATTTGCCTTTGGTGTGATAGATAATTCAAAATTTATGTGACCAACATCTAGTCTTTCTTGTGAACAAAGTGCATTTTGAGGATGAATGTTTAAAGTTTCTTCTTCTAGTTGCATAACTTCTTCTCTAATCAGTTTCATAGGAGTACTAGAACATTCAAGAAGATTTTCGTTTCTTAAGTGTTCTTCAATGACTGATTTTAAATGTTGATTAGAGCAAGAGTTACAAGAATGAGGGTATTCACCTTGAGCCGATAATGAATCTTCTTCCATACTAGTCTTAGACTGAAAACACAATGATTCAAAGGAAAAACCAATTTGGTTATCAATAAGAGCCTGATCAATAGATTCTACCTCCCTAGCTTGTTCAACATTGTCGGAAGGATCCTTCTCTTCTTGCGAAGAGAATTGTTCTTGCAGTTGAGTGATAGGATTTGCAATTAGTTTTTCGTTCGTGATTGAACATGACTGGATGGAAGGGATGGAAGGATTATAGAAGAGATTTAATGCCAATGACATGTCATCGAGATTAAATTTACAGAGGATATAATAGACTCTTGTCAAAAATTCTTCTGAAGATGGATCGCCGTTGATTAGCGAAGTATGAAATTCTTCACATAATTGATCAAAATCATAAATTTCAAAAGAATCTAGAAACTCATCTACAAATTGAAACCAATAAAAAATGTGACATGCCAGAAAGGATTCAAACCAATGTTTGATTCGACCTCTAAAAGTAAAAGCGAACATTCTGCATAAAACTCCTAAGTCTGAGATGTCATGTTTGATGCATTTGCACCAAAACTTGTTAAGGTGGTCTTTAGTAGATATATTGCCTTCACCATCAAAGTTGAGTTTGGACAAGCATGAGACTGTCTCATTGGGAACATTGGGTAGTGAGAAGTTGAAAGCATGTTCCAACACGGTGATTTGGGGATCCATGGGGGAAATTGAATATACTTAAAATAAAGGCTCCTACAAGGCCATCTTGTCAGTCAGCCCTCCTTCTAGCGCCATTTGTTGACCGACGAAATTGGTCGTTCGTCAACTGAGAGAGTGGAACCATTCCGGGGTTGTCTAATAACCCAAGCCATTTGGGATGAACCACCCTGATGGGTTTAGCGGCTCCGTTAGCCGATCTAAGGTACTAAGAAAACAAAAAGGGAAAACTATTCTAAACTAACTAATCTAACTAAAAACAAATAAAACAAATTAACTAACTAACTAAAATTAACTATTAAACAAACTAAACTAAAACTAATTATTAAAACAAACTAAACTAATCTAACTATTCTATATATACAATCTACTAACTACTACTATACTAACTACTAACTAAAATGTAACTTATTCACAAAATGTACAATATCTACAACTTACAGATTTAAATAAAACCTGAAAAACTCGTTGTTATTCTGCCCTAAGACAACAAGAGATATTTTTGTTGATTTTATAATTTTATGAACAGAAATAAAACAGAAAACTAACTAAACTAAAACACTAATCTAAACTACAAATATATCTAACTAGCATACTAATATTAAACTAACAAATTAATGAAAATAAATCACTAAATTACCTAGAGAAACGCTCCAGATTTGTCCTATGTATGATGATTGTCTAAGCTGATCGGAGGGAGGAAACCCGCACCGAATAATCCAGGAGCTTCTCGTAAATGATAGTTGCAGTGCTTTGCAAGTTTAGTTACAGGACAAACAAGACATAAAAATAACAACAATATTATAATTTATAAATCTTAACAATTAGGTAAACCTATATGCAAAGACTTATACAGAATAATTCAATTGATGAAGAAGAGAAATCTGTCGTTCATTAACTGAATAAAATAATTGTTGTATTTTAAGTATTGAAAGAAATCAGACATGGATCATATTAATTAAATCATATCATTCTGCAAAAGACTATGATAGCTAAAGTAGTCACTGATCAAATGCAAATTGATAAGCATAAACATAAAACAAAAGATTGATATTATGAAAGCGAAAGTTGTAGCAGAACATCAACTTCTGTCTCAGTTTGTATTAGATATCCATAGCCTGGTTCTCCCACAAGTGAGGATGATCCTTTTACAAAAATAATAAGTATTTATAAGTTTTTCCACAGGGTAAAACCTCCTTGTGGAAGTTATCAAACTGATTACATAAAATCTGGAAAGATATCCCAAGTTTAACTAAACTAGGAATCTAAAGTAAAACTAAAATACACAAATATTCCCCTAGACTGTCCATCATGTCCCATTCAATTCGAATTTACCTGAAAAGGGCCAAAAATGAGCAAGTTAGAAGGATTCTTTTTTTAACAAAATGATAAAAATCTGATCCTATAGACTAGCTACAGAATCTTGCGATTCTATAGTTGGTCTAAATAAGACACAGAATCAACATAAAAATCGATTAAAAATCTTTTAAAAGAATTAAATTTAATTAACATCCAATAGCTATTTGAAAACGAATCATTCAATTTGAAATTGTTATACCATTCGAAATCAAACAAGATCCATATCAATTAAATGACTATAGAGATAGGCGTACTCTGTTCCTTGTATTACCACAAAATCGAATGAACAGAATCATCATCAAACATCAAGGAAATCGTTTCATATCCAGTGCAATTAATACAATTAAAACAAGTTTTATGCAATTAACACAATCGAATCTAAACAGAATCATTTTCAAATTGTTATAATTGTATTGATATCTAATGTATGCCATGAGCGAACTAAACCAACACTGACGCGTAACTGTTCATAAACGAAATCGTAATGAAATCACTCAGCTAGTAACAGGGTTCATAAGAATTATCTGATCGTTTGTTTTTAGCAAACTAGGTAGACAAGATAGATTTTCTTTGATTAAAATTATTTGTTTCAAACGCATTATAACTGGATTTCATAAAGATAACAATTATTGATCAATTCGTTTGCAAACTAAAAACAAACAGAGCAGCTTTCACAATGTGAATCTAACTCATGAAAGTGATCGAACCAACTGAAAATAGACAGTAATCCATTTAAGCGAATCAAACAGCGAGGGGTTTAACATAATCATCGTGAATCGAAACTATTCCATGATTCGGGCATGAATATTATTTGCACAGGCTTAAATGAGAACACTGTTTCCGTAAAAATAGATTCGTTTTTTCCCAAATCAGGGCCGAATAGAGTTGTATTCCTGTTTTAGAAGATTATATGACACAACATATTAAAAGATCGTAACAACCCAACTCACGAAATTGTTCAGCAGTCACAGCATACAAACTAACCATAACGAAATCAAATCACAACATGATTGTACTCTAAATTTAGCATGATAACCTCCTGTTTAGATTAGATATTAACCAAATCCAAACGAAAACAAACCCCAATTCATTATATTAATCTAAGCAATTCATAAAACGAATTTGATATTGAAAACACATAACTGGGAGGATTGATCAAGGGTTCACGAGCATGAGAGGCTAGACAGGTGAGAGGGAGTTCTGAAGAACAGATCTGGAGAATTCATAGACATTTCATCAAATGCACATAGACCCAATACGTTCTCTTCAGCCATTGAGAAGATCTAAAAATTGACCTGAAAAACACGAGCTAGCTCTCTGTAAAAACTCGATTTTTGGGGAAACTTCCCCCAATGAAGGTAAAGGGGCTAAAAATGGTTCTGGGTTTTCAATGGTTTGATCTAAATCAAAACCGTTTGCCCAGAATCGCTCACGCAAAAACGTGACTCTGGGGCAATTGCGGGGACAGTCTTCTCTGGAAAAAAATGAAACCAAAAATGACTTTGGACACCATGGGGGTTCAATTCACCCCTGAGGAGCCAGGAGAGAACACACAGTGGATAGGGGTTTGGGTAGGGTCAACGCATGGTCGAAAAACTCACAGGCTTACCCGAAAATTGACAGAGGTAACCCGAGAAGGGGATAGGCATAAATGACATCGTGCGAAGGTGGTGGAGTTTATCTCTAGCATGCATAAGAGTTATTACGAAAGTACAACCGCCAGTTTACATAGTTTTTCTACCCATTATAACATAGTTCAACAATTATGTGAATTAGCCGACCAATGAATCAAATGGTAAGTGCATAAACCAACGCGCTATCAATGTTGTGCCAAAGTTTTAAACCATCAACATACGATTTGAAACCAATGCCAAATAATTAACCATGTGCCAATGTATTGTAACATCTCATATAAGTATTTTAACCAAGGTGCCAAAGGGTCTTCAACATACCAATAGTTATGAAAACATTAACATAGGGATTATATCAAAAGACATATATAAAAATTTAATCATAACCCCTATGCACTTACATGAAACCAATGGTCAAGTAGGTCAAAATGCAAGTCCAAATGCCAATGTGTTACAAACTCAATGAAACCAAGTCACACAATCAATACAAGGATGTCCAATGAGTACAGATTGAAATGGCTTTCGCAAACTGCATAGTGATAAACGAAATGCAAGTGCAATAGGTGTATTGACAAGAAAGATAACGATAGTTCAAATAGTGATTCTAATGCGGCTTCGAAAGACCAATGTTTTCATGCTTACAGTCATGAAAACATTACGAAAATAAGTGTGCAAAAGGCATAAAGAATAAAAGTGTCGTTCATTTGGAAATTGCGATGAAAAATCAATGTTTGCAAAACATTGGTGTAGGCAGCTTAAATGGAAAAATGTGATTTGGCTGCCAACACTCTTCCATCATGTACCAAAGTATATGAAAAACAAGTAATACCAATGGTGTACTTTAGCCAAGTAATATCACCTACAAACAGATACCATCTATGATTGCATCAATCATTGCACTAATCATGTATCACCATCTATCCCAAGCAATTTCATTAACCATGCACCAATACCCAACAAGATGAACTACAATCAACATGTGTCCTTATATATGAATGTCATATCAACCATAGATCATGTGTCAATAATACTACTAGTAGGTGCCTCTAACAATGTACCAAATGTGTACCAAACATGCATCAACTAGAGATCAATCTATGACTCATGAATGATGGACAATATGACCACCTCATCAACTTCATGTCTCAATATGTAGTCCATCCATATGCCAAATGCATGCACCAATATATCCAACAAATATGCTTCAAATAATACATCATAAGATATATCAATGAAACTCAAATATGTACCAGCCATGTACCCCAACAGATCAGCCTTAACCTCCATTCACTACAACAAATACTAAGAATCCAATTTGTACTAGAAGTGTGCCTCAATAGATCAATGACATCTCTAACTAGCATCATCATGATATATCTCATAACCAAAGTGCCATAACTTCATTGTCACAACCAACACCGTTCTTCAACAGAAAAATGTCTCAATCCACACTCTAGGGTTAGTACCATGCATCCAAGATAGTCTTTCAGTACTCAACCATATGTCACCACCATACATACATCAATTATGTATGCCAACATGTAATCATGAAAACCTGCAGCAAACAATGTCAGACCCTACAACAAACCATGTCAGACCTTGCAACACAGAGTTATACCATCATACCATGCTACAAATTTATGCATAGCCTTTTTCCCAAGGCTTTACCACAGATATGCAGCCTGATGCATAGACAACTCGCATATGTGCGCGACCTATTCATAGGTCAGCTCACATATGTATGTGATTGTTACCATTGTAACCCACGTATGCTTCTAAAGATGACAAACTTGAGCTTCCCTTAAGGCTAGCATTCTACTCTAGTTGTTCAGTCTTCTTTACCCACTTCTGAAGGTGTCCCTGCTTCTTAGAACTTGATCTCTGAGCTTCCATATTTTCAAAAATGTCTTCCTTCCTAACTTCATGCATTCTTCTAGTAATTCTATATGAAGTCCTCATCATGGACTTTCTACTTGTGTTCCAACAATCCTAGGATTTGTGACCAAATCCACAACATCTATAGCATCGCCTGATGTGACAGTGAGAAGAAATGTGTCCTACTTGATTACATATCCAACATCTTAAAGTGTTATGAAATCTTTCATTATTTCTCCTTGCATACAATCTGCATAACAAATATTTGTGACCATATTCATTACATGAGTAACAATGACCATGAAAAACATTTCCATACCTTTCCTTTGGTGTCCATCTTGAAGGTGTCTCTCTGCTTTGAGGTGTAAAGATGGGTTCTTGATGTCTTCCTTGATTTGTTCTTTTGAGACTTTCCTTGCCTTTTGTAGATGGTTGACTTGCTACATTATTTCCATCCTTTGAGAGTGAGGGACTTACCTCATGCTTCTTTGAGGTGCTTGCTTCAACATGTATAGCTTCTTTCTTGTATCCAAGACATGATTTATCATTTGGTGATCTTTTACTATCCAAGATCTCATTCAAAATTGTTGAGCTATTCAAGAATTTGTTTGAATTCTCTACTTTCTTTCTAAGATCACCAACTTCAGCTTCCAACTTATGACATGACTCTTCCTTTTCATTTACTTGATTCTTTAATAGTTCCTCTATCATTTTTGCTTCTTCAATTTGGGTCTTAAGATGGACATTAACTTCAAGACATTTTCTAATCTCATCATCTACCTTCTTATTTTCTTCTATTTCATTCTTTAGTCTTTTGATCTTTTCTTCTTTTTCTTCTAATAGAGTCTTTTTAATTTCTTCTTGTTCCTTGAGAATTTCCTTTAACTTCAAGATATGCCTTTGATTCCTTTTAAGAAACTTTTTAGTGTTATCTGAAAGATAACTATATTCTATGTAACAATGGTCATAGTTGTATTAAAAAATCTCACATTCAACTTTCCTTTTAAGCTCGAAAAAATCTTATTCTATTGCTTCCATGGGATAACTATCATTTGAATCTACACAAACTATCTCTAGATTTTATTCTTCACTTATAGATAAATATTCAACCTCATTACATTTTGAAATATTGCAATCGGGGGTTTTTGGAGATTCTTTATCTTCATTTATATTGATGGAATTGTCTTCAAGGTCTTCCTTTTTCCCAACATGATCACATTTAAAATCATTGCAAATAGAGGATTTTGGAGATTCCTTATCTTCATTGTTCTTGATGGAGTTGTCTTTAGTATCTTTCTTCTTGATTTGGTATATCTCCGCTAGCTTTAGCCATAGATCCTTGGAGGATGTGCATTTTACCATGCTCTCTTTGATAGAACTTGAGATTCCACTAAGAATGGTCTTGAGAGATAATGCATCATTCGTATTTCCTTCCCTTTGAGCTGCAAACTTTGACATGTTCTTCAAAGGAACTGATCCAACAATAGTTGCCTTTGAAACACCCACTCCTATTTCCTTCAAGTGCACTTTCATTTATATTCTCCATGTAGAATAATTTTTCTCATCATGTATTGGAACTTCATCATCCATTTGTGTGTCCATGGATATCCTCCAAGCTTGTTAACTCTTATAGTGAAGGCCTGCTCTGATACCAATTGTTGGAAACACTAACCACACTTAGAGGGGAGGGTGAATGAGTGTGGGGATCTTTTTCAAACTTCCCTTCTCAAAACTCCTTAGTTAGCAATCACCATTTACACATTACTTATTGTTGTTATTTATAATCAGTTAAATGTCAACATACATCATCAACATATACCATCAACATATATCATCAATAAGTCATCACCACAAGGAACATAACGAACACAAGATGTATGTACAATTTTCTTTTTATTACGGACTATAATCCTTGGGTTATCTGCAACAACTGAATAGAGTTACAACTCCACAAGAGAACCAACTATATAATGCAAGACTCATCTTACACAAATCAGCACCAATTGAGAAAAGGAATCAATCCTCAACAGATACTAATCTGTCAACAGGTACATGACTTGTTAGTAGTGCAACACGCATATATAAGTGCCCTACCAATAGTACAACTTGGGTATGTACACAGCTTGTATGTACTACAACATGTTTATGTCTTCTGAGTGTTTAGGGTTTTCTTCATGAAAACGTAGATCCTCTACAACCCTCAATCACATCCACTTATTTCATTCACTGTCTGATCTAAACCAGAACCAATCACAACACATCCATCCTCTCCCAAAACTTACTCATGCTCCTCAATCATACAATATGAATGTTACTTAATCATGTATAAGCAACAAGTATACTATGACAATCATATCAATACTGAAACATAAGAGTGTTTCTCACTTCATCAACCAACACAAACCAAATCTTAACAGCCATACCAATAATGCTTCAAGCATTCACCATACAATATGAAAGAGTATCCATCAAGACAAATATGTAACCATACCAGTGTTTCTATGGTAGATCTGAGCCCATAGAATGCGGATCTTGAACTTGCTTCAACCGTCAAGAACTTGGCACCAGCTCACACTCAATTATTCATGACTTACATCAACTATACGCTCTCTTTCCTCCTTCATCCCACGTGTGTACGCACTCTGGCTCACTATAGCCCATGTATGTATGCTCTTTTGGCCCACTATTTGTCACGTACTCCTTCAGAAACTAGGGTTTATGAACTTCCAAAAAAAATTCCGTCAAGATATCAGAATTACAGAAACTTTGATGTGTCCATGAGATCCTTCAACCACTCTTTCTCTCTCTCAGAATAGATCTCCAATATATGATCAAGATATATTTTTCACAAGAGACCCTTGCCTCTTATTTATAATCTCCAAGTAGCTTCCTTAGAAATATCTTCTAGGCCACTTTGTCCACATCGCCACTTTGTCCACATAATCACTTATGTCCAACTTTGCCCAATTTTCCACTTGTCCATGTATCCAATAGCCACTTGATCACTTAACCCATTTTCCTCTTTTTAGGGTTAACCACTTTCCATAATTAGAAAGTTCTCCATTTACTCTATTATTTAAATAATCTTCCTTCACTTTGTCACTTTAATTTATTATTTAAATAATCCTCTTTGATTTTGTCACTTCACTTTATTATTTAAATAATCCTCCTTCTTTGCAAGCACTTTGACTTCTTTGACCTTTTGGGGCTTCAAGCCAACATATGAGGGTCCTTCAACTTCGTAAGGCCATAACTCTCAAACCGTGAAGATTTATGTTATGTTCCACATACCATCGGAAATGGCATGACAAGCACTATCCATCTAGGATAGTTTCACTGGAAAATTCAATGATTTTCATCTCATTATTCCACAATTAATCAAGGGTTCCCTAACCATACTTCTAGGATAACTCATCTATAAAGTGTCTTCCCATGAGGGCTTTCACCATAAGGGGACCACTTTGGAGTTCATCCATCCAACTATGCATCATATATCAATGAAACCACATTGATCCATCTTCATCTATGTATCATATATCAATGACTATGATTCCACTTGACATCAATCCAGTCCCATCAAGGATAATACATATTACATCAGTATGATATGACAAGACATTGTTCCTTTGACATAAATCAATCAGTCAATCCTTCAACATTAATCATTTGACAACAATGACAACATGATCCAACAGATCATGCTACTGGAAATCCTACAACTTTCTTGATAGTGTTGTCCAATTTACAAGGGATCATAAATCCTGTTATATAGGTTAGGAGACGTTCCATTTGCACTTGCATAGATAGAAATATGCCTTAGTTGTATTTATCCATTTATGATAGTTCTATAGTATACACAAATAATTTCAATGAATTCATTGTGTTATGGTGATAGGTACCATCGACATGGATCTCATTACAACGAGAGTTTCTTCGAGTGAAATAAAAAGGTGTGCCAATCTAGTTATAGAGGTTAGAAATATTATCATGGGAAAGATGTAGGTTGGAGAACCATTTACTCGAACATCAGAGGTGAAATATTCTTGATTGATTTGGGTAAGGAGTGTATTGATTTTTCTAGTACCAAAAGCTTGAACTATGATATATGGATGAGCTACAAGATTTTAGAGGATATGCGCAAGAAGGAGTCTATCAAATTTAACCTTCATGATGTAAGGGTTTTCTCTGTGTATATGCAATTCAAGCATGCCTACATGTACTAACTGGATTAGTTGATTTCTTGTATGTTGTGGTTGAATTGACTAGATTTATTGATTGACAAAATTGGTATGATCACATGCTTAATCGTCTGGGTTTCTTTCAGATTCACAATGATCTTGGAACCCTCATGACTAAGGTATTTGTAGTTGTTCATGGAGATAATGTCAAAATAATTTGAGACAATATTGTCTCCTTAGAAAGAAGTAAGATTGTATCCATAGAACCATTTCATCGCCTTTATGCTTAGCATGGATTTTGTGTGATTTTATTTCAAATTTAAACGGTAATGTTTCTAGATGTTGCATATTAAGTAGTTGTCATCTACCCTAAAAATCTCATATACCTTCATGGAGGCTTCCCTTGTATCAAATCAAAGGAATTTTAGAGGATTGAAAAATTCAGGTTGAGAAAATCAATGCTGAGAATCATTGTGCCAAGTGAATGTAACATAAAAACATTTTTCCTTGTGAAACCTTGATTTCTGAACTTTTCCTGGAACATGAAAATGGATATTCCATGAACCAAAGATGAGAGCTATTATAGTGTTTTTTCTTAACCAATTATGCAACATTTCTTACATCTGTGAGAAGAAAACATATTGACCCACTGTCTAATTATTGATGCTATCACCAAAGGTGGCATTGCTACCATATGCTACTACCTTGTACCTCTCAATTTAAAACCCTTAGCATTTAAATCCAGATTCCAAATTAATGATGAACGAAGATTAGATTTGATGTACTTAAAAACATTGATTCCTTTTGGGGCGTGGTCTTAACTTTTGGCCTTGGTTTTTTTATTTTCAAGCATCCCAAAAAAAAATGTTAACATTTGTTTTCTCAAAATAACAGGTTGATATTTTCCTCTTCAACTTGGCCCCCCTTGGAAAGCAGGCACATAACATTTATTGTTCTATAATAAATGAATATGTTTTTGGGTCTCCTTTTTTATGCCTCCAATTACTTTATCTTGTCCTCTATCTTGACCAACTTTACCTTAGACATATCCACCATTTTCCTATTTTCTTCAAAGACATGTATTTTAGCCATTCTTGTGTATACATGAGGTAACCTATGTTTAAATCATGATTTATAAGATTTCTTAATAATTGAAATTGAATGATTGATATTAAATTCTCTCTAATTACCTTGGCTAATTCAAGCAGATCTTATGACACAAATCCTACTCATCTGGTACTCATTTCGACATTCATTCGGTATTCAATTTGTCTGGTACCTATTTATGTGATCATCTGGTACCAATGTATTTGACTATGCACGTTCGGTACCAATCTTCCTGTTCCACCTGTCTACATCTAGTACCAATTCCGCATCCATAGGATTTTTTAATTGAACGAGTTTTATTTCGATGGGTTCGAGGAAGTTGTTGGTCAAAGCATATGTTTTTTGTTGTAAAATATGATATGCTTCATCCTCATGCATTTTGTGTCATGAGGATGAAGCCAATTCCATGAATTTTTTTAGATTGGCCAATTGTAATATTAACGCACTCATTTGATATTATCTCGAGGTCTTGGTTGTAACGATTATTTCTCTTTAAGACAAAGGTGTTGATACTGAGACGGGGGTGAATCAGTATCAAGTACAATTTAAAACCATTTTAAAATTATACTTAAACCATTCAATTATATCCAGAGAAATGAACAATAGTATAAGAGTTACACCAATACACCACAATACACCATGCACAATATATGCGAAATAATCAATAGTTATTGTTCAAGGGAAGTAATGAATTCCAAAGGTAGCTTGCAAGATACCAGATATATAAAATATGCAGAACAGAAATAAAATGCTAGAAATGGCAGAATAACAGTAAAATATCCAGCATAATCTTCACAATACACAAAAAAGATATAACAATAGCAATAGAAATAGTACTTTGATTCAAAAATCAATGTTCACAGGCCTCTTCGAGGGGGAAACCTCCAATCGAGAAGCGCTCTGTTACAATAATATCCAAGCTAGGGTTCTCATACCCTCAATCCTTATTTATACTAAATATGTCTATTAAGAGAAGCATCTAGAGGAAGATCCTTCTAGAAGCGGAAGCTTCTATTAGGTCTTCTTACATCCGCCTTATTCTATTTTATTGAAAGTCTTTATTAATATTGACCTTTATTACATCTGAATACATTGATCTACCTATGTGCGGGTTAGGACCTTAACATGTCCGCCCCCTTAAAAACAACCTTGTCCTCAAGGCTTGATATGTGGAAACTGTTGTAGAATGGTAGTTGGTTCCCAAGTGGCATCTGCTGGAGTCATATCTTTCCACTGTATTAGCACTTCCTTGATGGTTCTATGACACAGGCGACACTCACGCTGGTCCAAAACTGCTTTTGGCTGTAGCCAAATGGATCCTTCTTCAGCTAACTCTGGAAGGTTGGTTTGAATTTGGCACTTGGTTCCAATCACCTTCTTCAAGCATGAAACATGAAAAATAGGATGTAGCTTCGACTGACTGGGAAGAGCTAACTGATATGCGACTTGTCCCACATGCTTGAGAACTATGTAAGGGCCATAAAATTTGGGTGCTAGCTTCTGATAATGCTCGGCCTTGAGGAAAGTTTGCTTATATGGTTTCAGTCTCAGAAACACCTGATCCCCTTCTGCAAATTAACGTTCAGAGCGACCTTGATCTGCTTGTTGCTTCATTCTATTTTGTGCCATGACCAAGTTCTCTTTAAGGGTACGAAGGATATCCTCTTGGACTGTAAGTGTTTTGTCAACTGCCTGGACCTTCGAGGTACCCGGTAAGTATGAGAGAACTGAAGGTGGCTTATGTCCATATACCGCTTCAAAAGGAGTCATGTGAGTGGTTGTATGGTATGTAGTGTTGTACCATCATTCGGCGAGGGGTAACCATTGAGCCCACTGGTGTTATTTTTCAGAGGCAAAGAACCTCAGATATGTTTCCAAACACTTGTTGACAACTTCCGTTTGACCATCCGTTTGGGGATGATAAGCTGAGCTGAGATGCAATTGTGTGCCTTGTAGCTTAAACAACTCTTGCCAAAAATTGCTTGTGAAAGTTGGGTCTCGATCGGAAACAATAGAGTGCGGCATGCCGTGAATCTTGAAGACCTAGTCCATGAATATTTGAGCCAGCGTGGATGTAGTAAATGGGTGGGGAAGAGCGCAAAAATGAGCATACTTGGAAAGGCGATCCACCACCACCATTATGACTGATTTATTCCCCAATTTGGGTAAGCCTGTAATAAAGTCCATAGAGATATCCTTCCAAATAGCAGGGGGAATTAGAAGCGGTTAGAGGGTGCTTGGAGATTTGACTGTTTCTCCCTTGTTGCGTTGACACACCTCACATTCAGCGACAAACTTACAGATGTCCTATTTCATACCATCCTAGAAAAAAGAACGTTTGACTCGGTCATATGTTTTGGTGAACCCTGAGTGCCCTGTTGTGGGTGTATCATGAAGCTCACAAAGCACCGTGGATTTGATCTTGGATTGTTTACTTAAATACAAGCGGCCTTTGTATCAAAGCTCATCCTAGAGCCAGGAGTACCCTAGGGGAGCCGGAGCCTTGTTCTGCAGTTACTGGATCAGATGCGAACTTTGGGGATCTTGAAGCCATTCCTGGTGCACATCTTGGAGCCAATCGAGTACAATGAAGGAAAGAGAAAAAAGGGATCCTTCGTCTTCATATTTCTGGGACAGTGCATCCACCATGACATTGTCTTTTCCCTTCTTGTAAATGATCTCATAATTATATCCAAAGAGCTTAGTCACCCATTTTTTTTGTTCCTGGGAGGAAATGCGTTGTTCCAGAAAGTACTTGAGGCTTTGATGGTTTGTCTTAATTTGGAAGCGTTTTCCCAAGAGATACGGATGCCACAACTCAACGGCATGCAGAATCACCAACATTTCTTTTTCATAAATAGGTTTGCCCAGATTATTTTCAGACAGTTGCTTGCTAGTGAAGGCCAAAGGTCGACCCTCTTGCATAAGGATAGCGCCAAGTCCTTTCCCTGAGGTGTCACATTCCAACACAAAGGTCTTTGTGAAGTCAGGAAGGGCCAGAACCGGAGTGGTGCACATGGTCGTATTCAAGGTTTGAAAAGCTTGAGCAGTTGTTGGAGTCCAAGTGAAAGAGTTCTTTTTTAGGAGATTCGTGAGAGGTGTTGCAATCTTTCCGTAGTTCTTAACGAACTTGTGATAATACCCTGTGAGGCCCAAAAATCCATGCAAGCTTTTGAGAGTCTTTGGGTGTGGCCAGTATTGCATAGCTTCAATCTTTTTCGGGTCCACTCTGACGCCATCCTTTCCCACCAGATGACCCAAGTAACAATGGGTTTCTTGGGCAATGCGACGATGAATAAAATTGTGGGTGCTGCCACTATCAACCAGAATGATGACCTTTCGGTGCTTGATGTAACTGATTAACTTGAGGGTTTGGGGGGCAGAGAAGCCGGTGAGAGCATTGAGGGAAATGATTGGTTCCACTTCGGGAGGGTCGGAGGGAGAGTTTATGTCAGTGATTTCTGGTGACTCGGGCACAAGGGGAGTGTCAACATCCTCTTCTGGAATATCCTCAGAGATGGCCATAAAAATATTTTGTTCCTTACATTTGTGGCCTGGGAAATATTTGTCATCACAATTATAACAGAGGCCTTTGAGTTGGCGTTCAACCATTTCATCCCTAGTCAATTTTTGGATTTTTAATGGGGCGAAGGGAGTAGTGGGGTTTACTGGTTTACGACGAGGGATAAAGGAAGCCTTACGGTTTTGAGAGGAAACAATTTGTTGTGCTTCTTTAGCTTTTTTGGTAGCCTCCACCCAAGTCGTAGATCGAGCCATGAGGACATGGGCCCAAATCTCCTCCTTGAGGCCACTGATAAAACACTCTCGAAAGAAAGCATCAGTCATGCCCTCTGTTCGAAAATC
>ML777594.1:62307-198954 GCA_009831015.1 Picea engelmannii | reverse complement strand
GGAAGGCCTATGTCCCGTTGAAAGTGATGGGGTTGAAAGGAATGGGAAGAATTTTCACCTTCAATCCTTTTATGTGCATCAGGAAAAGAGTCATCGGTAGGGATCTTGAGTTTGGTGCAGAGTGATGCAAAGACAGATTCAAGATGGGTGGTCAGTTCGTGTTTGACTTCTGCCATTGCGAACTGCATGAATACATTTACGGATGCATTTATGGATGCGTCACGGGAGGAAATAGTAGCACTGAGTTGTTCCACTTCTTGTTGGGTCTCAAGGAAACCAGATTGCAAGGTGTTGAAGTGAGAATATAGTTCTTGGCTACAAGTATGAGCCATGAGAATGGGTGAACTGAAATGGGAGCGGACGGGGTCAGAAATTTTTGCAGAAAAATGATATGAATGAATGTGATAAGGGACAAGAGATGAATCTAATGGAATAGGTCTCAAATAATGGTGAAAAAATTTCTAGACTGCGGGGTTATACTTTGATCTGAAGAATGTTGCAGAGCTGAAATCCCCAAATTCTGAACCAGAGAGAAATGTGTATTTACTTAGCAACCCGAACATAGATGCGCGGCAATAGATCTCGCCATTTTAATTTGTTTATGTTTATGTTTATGTTCCCCAAGGGTTCTATAGACAAGGGTATTCCTTGTGCTATATCTCTCTGATATACGTGTGGGGTCCAACAGTAGTACTCAGCCCAATATCTCAGGGCACTAACTAAGGAGGATAGACCGTACCCTAGCTGTACTACCCGACTACCCAGGTACTAGAGAGTATCTTCCCGAGTGTTGTTCTCGGTGACACTATAGCAGTCCGGCGACCGATAGGTTTATCTAAAGAGGGCTTCAGGAAATCTAGGCCGATCCGTACACAGGTGTTGTCTGATGCGCTACCCCTCAAAGGGGTACCAACAGGGGTTACAAGGGTGTCCAACAGATGTGCACTTAAGAACCACTTGTATTTCTTGCGTGTATGAATCCCTCAACCATGGGTTGATGCACGTAACGACAAATCTCTGTGGCTTAAAGACATCGGAATACTTCTCTACCCTGGAAAAAAAATACCCACAATTTCTACCAAGGAAAGTGCTCTGATACCACTTGCAAGATACCAGATATACAAAATATGTAGAACATAAATAAAATGCTAGAAATGGCAGAATAACAGTAAAACATCCAGCATAATCTTCACAATACACAAAGAAGATATAACAATAGCAATAGAAATAGCACTTTGATTCAGAAAGCAATGTTCACAGGCCTCTTCGAGGGGGCAACCTCCAATCGAGCAGTGCTCTGTTACAATAATCTCCAAGCTAGGGTTCTCATACCCTTGACCCTTATTTATACTAAATACGTCTATTAAGAGAAGCATATAGAGGAATATCCTTCTAGAAGTGGAAGCTTCTATTAGGTCTTCTTACATCTGGCTTATTCTATTTTATTGAAAGGCCTTATTAATATTGACCTTTATTACATCCGAATACATTGATCTACCTATGTGCGGGCATAGATACAACTTCCAAGTGTAAATGGAGGAATAAAACTCCAAGAGGAAGATACAATCCTCCAATATCAAGATATATTTGAGCTCTCCATCCTTGCCCCTTCCTTCCACCCAAGAATATATGAGAGTTAATAAAACTTCACATTAAATCATCACCATCAAACAACCATCACATAGAACCTGATAATGCTTCCTGAGACTTCTTCAATTTATACAATTATTCAATTCTTGGAATACTCTAATCCTGTAGATAATATTATTCAGTCTATTCTCTGAAACTTCTCCAAGTTTCACTCCTTGAATCCTCCCCAAAAACAAGTTATAGAGAGAATAGTAAACCTTGTTCAATTCTGGTTTATTCAGGAGACCAAACTTGTACAGAATGCCCCACACTCAATATTTAACATCACATTCCAAAACTTGCACACAAGAAACTAAAGTCCGTACTCTTTCTAATGAAATTTGTTCTAGGTCATTTGGATTCTCTATGAAGAAGTTATGACTATTTTACCCAAAACACCTGTTTATTGACTAGCTTCAGGACATGTCAAAAACCATATCTTCAACAGAGTGTATCTCCATAATTATAGAGAAGAAAGAGTTGAAACTTTTACCACAGGTACCTTGATATGTCTTCTCAATACCATAATAATTTCACCATCTGAATCATTCTAGAAAACAAGTTATAGAAAAAATGGTAAGATGACCTGAAAATAACAAACCTTAGAACACATCACCAAAAGACTTCATCCTCCCTTGAAATCTGGCCTTCTTTACTTTTGATTTCCTTTGAAATTCGACTTGTGTATAAAATGAATGTATAATGATATTTATTTATAACATTTATGTCACTTCCTTTTAACATTAGGGCTGACCTGACACTTTCTTATTTTGTAATTCTTTTCTTTAATTATCTTTAGGGCCTGCATGTAGTTCCTTCTTCAATTCACTTTGTCATCTTCAAAAATTCATTTCTCCTCAACCATGAGGATCCACGTGACGTGCCACATACCAATGGAAACAACATGATGTATACTATATATACATGTGTTTTGTATATGCATGTGCATTGTCCTTCATGTCCAAATACCTTCATCAATCTTGTGGTCCAAAACCCATGACTAGGGTTGACATCAATGACAACAACAAATATTCCAACAATCTCCCCCTTTGTCATTGATGGCAACACTCATGCTCCCCCTATCATCATGATCCGAATTTCTCTCCCCCTTTGACATCAATGGAAAATGGTAGGGCTTCTCCACCTAAGTTTAATGGCAAAACATAACTCTCTTCTTTGGGGTTGCTCCCGTTGAATATGTGGCACTCAATAATACTTCATCCTTATTTTTGGTCTTTGGGACTTTTTCTTCCTTGGAATCCTTTTCTGTGGCTTTTATCTTCTCTCCCTTCTTCATGTATAGGATGTATATGTTGTTCGGTCTTCTTGTTGCAGTTGCAACTAATCTTCCTGAGTTATTTTCTCTGATTTTACATTTTCGAGAGTCAAACGTAAGAGTGTATCCTTGATCACACATTTTACTAACACTGAGTAGATTATGCTTCAAGTCTTCAATCAATAGGACTTTTCCTTCTTTTACATTTTCACTTACAAGCTTTACATTTCCTTTTCCAAGTCTTTTGGTAGATGAGTCATCTCCAAATGCAACATTTCCACCCTTTTTCTTCAAGCTAACAAATTTTCTTTGATCTCCGGTCATATGAGATGAACATGCACTGTTTATGAACCATTCATCTTCTTCTTTGCATTCTTCAGTGACCAATGTTATTCGACAATTTTCATTGTGTGGAATTTCTTTACCTTTTCATGTTGTAGTTGGTATGCATACTTTTGGCATACTATTATCTTCCTTCATCTCTCTGCAATCTCGTGCTTTGTGACCAAGATTATTGCACTTGTAACATACAATATTTTGATCCATTAATGGGTCAAATGGATTATAATTTATTTTGATAGGTATACGAACATTTCCATATCTACTATTTTCGCCATTCATGTAGCTTGCATAGTTATTCCTTTCATTGATTCTACAATTGATTGCCTTGTGTCCAAAATTTCTACAAGTATAACAATGTCCAAGAAAGAAATTTTTATACCTGGGCATAAGTGATCTTCTTTGTGGTGTGGTCCATCTGGGTTCACAATCTATTCTTCTATAGTTTCCTTCATAATTATTGCATTCATACTTGATGGGAGAGGATCTTCTTGATGTCTCATTCCTTTTGCATTCTAGTCTTCTATCTTGTTGTTCAACTTGTTCTAGAATGTTGGTTTCATCATTTTCAACTTCCTTTTCTTGTTTTGTTGTCTTCAAACTGTCATTGTATCCTAGTCCTGTCTTGTTGTTTGGAGATCTTTGACTGTTAAGGATCTCATCTAATTTTTCAGTGCTTTTTTCAAACTTCTTCAACTTTTCTATTGTCAATAGGAACTCCCATTTTGTGTGATCCAACTCTGCTTTCAGTTTCTCATAATACTCTAATCATTTCTTCAAGCAATTAATGGTCTTTTCAAGCTTGTAATTATCTTCTTCACAACTACTCAATTCATCTTTTAGTATTATGTTTGTGTTTCTAAGGTTTCTATTTCCAGTTTCAACATACTTCAAATTTTCAAGATTCTCATCTTCTTGTCCACTCTCTGCATTGTCTTTGTATCCCCAAAAGGAATCAAGGTTGGTTTCTTCATCTAAATCTTCTTCACAAATGATTTCTTCTTCTTTAGAATTCTTGTGATCATCATCCTGGGTTTCTTGGGTTATGAAGAGGACTTCTCCTCCATCATTATCTTCTTCATCACTCTCATCTGAGGAGATGTCATCATCCTTGGAGTAGAAGCTCTTTTTATTGTTGAGACTTCTCATTTTATAGTAGCAACTTTCAACAATATGTCCTATTCTACCATAGTTAAAGCATTTGAGAGGAGACTTGCCTTTGTATCTTCCACTTCCCTTCTGGAACCTTCTTATGAAATTTGCTATTTCTTCATCAAGGTCATTATCCTTGTCTTTTTTATTCTTTATGGCTTTAAAGGCTGCTTCATTGTTTGGTTGGTCACTTTCTATACCTATTCTCGTTTCATATGTTATAAGAGACCCATGTAATTCATCCATTGTCATTTTGGTCAAGTCCCTAGTTTATTCAATGGCGGAGACCTTAGCATCATACTTCAAGAGAAGTGATATCAACACTTTTTGTACAACCAAGGATTCATCTATCTCTTCACCTAATCCTATGATAGCATTAACAACTTCATCAACTCTAAGAAAATAGGTTGTAATATCTTCCTTTTCATTCATCTTCAAATTTTCAAATTTTTCTCTATGTCATTGAAGCTTGACCTGCTTAACTTTTGGATCACCTTCATAGATGCTCTTGAGTTTGTCCCATACATCCTTAGAAGTGCTACAACCCATCACTTTTCTAGCAATGGTTGGTGCCAATGCTGCTAGAATAACTTGTCTGGCTTTTGAATTACAACTCATACGCTTCTTCTCATTTGGATCGGTTGGAGCATTATTTGGGATTACATAGCCATTTACAACTGAGTACCAAATGTCTAATCTCAAAGCCGTTTGGTAATTTTTCACTCTATCACTCCAGTATGCATAATTTCTTCCATCAAATGTTTGAATCCCATTTGAAATGTGTTCATGTTCATCTATCTATGCTCAGGATTTTCCTTCCAGTGGTTAAACTGTTCTGAAGGCAACCTGCTATGATACCAATTATTGATACTGAGAGGGGGGTGAATCAATATCAAGTACAATTTAAAACCTTTTTCAACTTATACTTAAACCATTCAATTATATCCAATGAGAAATGAACAATATTATAAGAGTTACACCAATACACCACAATACACCATGCACAATATATGAGAAATAATCAATAGTTATGGTTCAAGGGAAGTAATGAATTCCAAAGGTAGCTACAAATTCCAAGTGTAAAGGGAGGAATAAACCTCCAAGAGGAAGATACAATCCTCCAATATAAAGAGAGAGTTGAACTCTCCATCCTTGCCTCTTCCTTCCGCCCAAGAATATATGAGAGATAATAAAACTTCACATTAAATCATCACCATCAACCAACCAACACATAGAACCTAATAATGCTTCCTGAGACTTCTTCAATTTCTACAATTATTCAATTCTTGGAATACTCTGATCCTGTAGATAATATTAGTTAGTTTATTCTTTGAAACTTCTCCAATTTTCACTCCTTGAATCCTCCCCAGAAACAAGTTATAGAGAGAATGGTAAACCTTGTTCAATTTTGGTTTATTTAGGAGACTGAACTTGTACAGAATTCCCCGTGCTCAATATTTAACATCAGATTCTGAAACTCACACACAAGAAACTAAAATCTGTACTCTTTACAATGCAATTTTTCCCATGTAATTTGGATTCTCTATTAAGATGTTATGATTGTTTTACCGAGAACACCTGTTTATTGACTAGCTTCAGTACTGGTCAAAAACCCTATCTTCCACATAGTGCATCTCCATAATTATAGAAAATCAAGAGCTAAAACTTTTACCACAGGTACCTTGATATGTCTTCTCAATACCATAGAAATTTTACCATCTTAATCGTTCTAGAAAAAACGTTATAGCAAAAATGGTAAGATGACCTGGAAATAACATACCTTAGAACACATCACCAAAAGACTTCATCCTCCCTTGAAATCTGACCTTCTTTACTTCTGATTTCCTTTGAAATTCGAATTGTGTATCAAATGAATGTATAATGATATTTATTTATACCATTTATGTCACTTAATTTTAACATTAGGGCCAACCTGACACTTTCTTATTTTGTAATTCTTTTCTTTAATTATCTTCAGGGCCTACATGTACTTCCTTCTTCAATTCACTTTGTCATCTTCAAAAATTCATTTCTCCTCAACCATGAGGATCAACATGACGTGCCACATACCATTGGAAACAACATGATGTATACTATCCATCCATGGGTGTTGTATATGCATGTGCATTGTCCTTCATGTCCAAATACCTTAATCAATCTTGCGGTCCAAAACCCATGACTAGGGTTGAAATCAATGACAACAACCAATATTCCAACAGAAGGCCCTATAGATGTTAGATATACAAAGATTAGGTAAAGCACTGTTATGTTGGAGATCGGATTCCTAAGTAAACTATTTTGTAAGCCTTTTTCTGCAGTAATGATATGAGTTACAATTTATGAAATTGATGTGTTTGATAAAGTTCTCCATTGTGTAAGTTTCTTTGAGCTTCCTTGTTGGCATGACAAGGGCCCGCTGATCCAACCAAGGTAATATTCCTTGTAATTATTGTGTGAATGTAATTTGATTTGTGTGTGAGTGAAACAGTTTCATAGTTTAATTGTAAAACATTTAGTATAATTTCATTTATGTTGTGTTTCAGTAATACATTTGATAATGTGCAATATAGGTTTGTGATAATTTTGTAGATGTTTATAATTTATGAGTGAGCATTTATTATTCTTGTGTGTGTGAAAATTCATTTCCTAATTTGTGTGATTAAATGTTTGTTTCTATTTTGCAAGTACAAGAACAATTAAGATCCCATCATTCACCCTACATAGACCAATAAATGGAGAATCTTAATACACCTAGTTTTTCCTGTGTAGGAACAAAGAGTTTCTTCCAAAATTGATTAAGTTATGAGTGTTTGCCTTTTGAATACTGTGTGTAGAACTTTGATTATAGTTTACTGTTGAAATTAGTTGCTACAGGGGACTGAGTCAAAGTCCATATTTTTATTTCATGAGCTTGTAAATGGACAGATTCATTACCTAAGAAAGAACCTTTAGATCACATGCTTGTTGGATTGTGTTTATGAGTTTTTCTTTATGATCTTTAAGCTGTGCGAGGAAGATAGATTTAAAATTGTAAAATAGAGTATTGTTTTTGAGTGTTTATTAAAAAGGCTATACTCATCAGACATAGGAACTTATTTGTTATTAGCACATATAGTGTAACAACTCTGTTGATTATGAATCCCGATCGATAATTTATGTTTGGTAATATATTATACATATAATTGCACCAACATTTTGGTGTCGTTGTTGTGGAGTTGTAAACTATAATAGGTAGTATTTGAATTAGATTTATTTAATGGTTTTGGATTGATTTTAAGGATGACCAAAGGGTGGAGAGAAGACGATAAGACATGAGGGAAGATCCCACGCATCCACTTTAGTGGGGTTGCTCCAAATTTAGGTTGTCCTCTCCCTTTCATGCATAAGTGTTTTTTCTTTAATGCAAGTGTGTTTTCCTTCTTTTATGAAAAAATGTGCTTTTATTTATGCATATTTAGATTTATTTATGATGAGCTAACTTGTGCGAACTGTTAATCTGGTGACAATAGGGTCCCAGTACTCAAGGAGTTCAAGTTTGGTGTGTTTTATTTTTGCAAATAGTTTTAATTTCTTAGTTTTAAAATTCATATCTTTGATGATAAATCATTTTAGGGGTGTTGTAAGAACCCCTAAGTACTAATTTGTGTTGCGAGATAGGGATCACCAACCAACTAGAGTAATTCATGGATGATCAAGAGCTTGAAGAATGCTCCTCCAATAAATTTCTCACATTCTAGCAGCAGATGGGATATCCACCTCTCAAGAAGAGCATATATTGACAACAATCAATAATTTATTTGTCTCTCCACAAGAAGATTTAGACGTCCCTTTGGATTCCTCTTGTCAATTTTTTGAGGAAACTAAAGAATCATGGATAGAATTCAGTGGAGAGAAACTATTGGAACCTGAGATTGAGGAGTTCTTATCATGCCACTCAGCAGATCCTGTATGTACTCCAAAGAAAAATCAACTTGAAGAAGATAATTTCCATAGCATGGAAAAGGAGGACATGTCGTGTGACCTAAACAAAGAAGGGAAACAAGAATATCATGATCCTATTGAAAGATGGTTCCAATAAGTTATCAGGTCACACTACTCTTTTACTTTTCATTATTGTTTGATCTCATCATCAAAGAAGTTGGTCCTTCATACTCTGGTATGCATTAAAATTTATCTTTTAAACCTGAGTATGAATATATTTCTAACCTTGTTATGTACATGGCTTCACTGTAAGTATTCCTATACTTGAAGGACATTTTCTTGTGTTCAATTGGAGTAGGATAGTAAATAAATAAATAAATGTTACATATAAGTACAATGCAATCTATCTTTCATACTTTTCATAAATGAGAATGTCAAAAGTTAACAAAGAAATCAATTTAAGATCTTTTTTTTCTCTAGTAGATTTCTTTCTAAAAGTTATGATAATTTTGTTTGGAATTTTATGAGAAGGTAATCCTTTCATCCTCAGAATGTGCACATAATAATAGAAGGGTATTTTCAAAAGTGGAGAATGCATCCTTGTCAATGGAAGATAATGCTTAAGGGAGTACTTCATGACCTATTTCCTCAAATTTCTTCTTTTTCCTTAAGTTGTTAAAAAAAGATGCATTTGTGCTTTATCATTACCTATCTATTTTAAGACCACTATTTCACAAAGATGATCGATTAAGTGATCTTTTTAATATAAATTGAAACTAAATGTTATTCCAAACTATTTTAATCATAGCTAATAACTTTTGGTCAAATAAATCATGAATAATGTATGCATTGTTCAACTTTTGACATTTTCCCCAAATTTTCTATTGTAAGCATGAATACAAATATAGTTTTAATTAGTTCTATTGTTTTGTTTTTAGCAGTTGTTCATAGCCCTCTCAACAACCCTCCTTATTTGTTTTTTAGATTCTCACATTGTGTGCATGAGGGCATGCAAAATATCATGTGTGGAGGAGTGGTTGTTGGTACCTTCAGATTAATTTTCAACTTCTCTCAACAAGTCCAAATCAACATGTTAAGTGCTGGAATTTGATAGTCATTTCTAGAATTTTCGTACCAGTACCAAATTTTTGCATTAGTTACCTACAAAAGTATGGTACCAATACTAATTCCTGCACCAGTTTTAGCACCAAGCAGTTCTCAGTTTCAACCAACATATTTTACACATTTTTTGTTGCTTCCCATAGAATTTCAAGTAAAAAAATTTAGGACTGCTATGAAATTGGGGATGGACTTAGATGAAGCTAAAAAATAGAGGATATTGCATCTAAATGAGCTTGATGAGATCAAACAATATGCTCTTTAGAGGACTACACTCATTCAAGAAAAAAGGGCTAAATTGCATGATAAGTACATCAAGAAGAAGTCTTTCCAACAAGGTGATTGGGCCATGTTGTATGACAGTAGGTTCAAGAATTCCAAAGGTAAATTGTCCACTCAATGGTTGGGACCCTATGAAGTAGACACATTTTACGACAATGGTTCAGTTAAGATAAAAACTATTGATGGAGATCATACTTCCTTTGTTGTAAATGGACATCGATTGAAAGTTTATCATAAGCCACTTTCTAAAGAGGATTTTAACAAACATGTTCTTCAAAATTATGAAATGCAATCGGTATCAAGGGGAGTTCTCCTCTTGTTGATCCATCATTGTAAGTTTTGTTGTGAGATTTAATTTAACTTTGTATATATATGTATATAGGTGTGTTGTTAGATAGTGATTTTGGTGTTAGTAACAAGAGAAAAGATAATTGTGTTCTCATGTAGATAATCCAATAAGGAGGACATCTTCCAGGTGTAAGTTTATTCCTTTATCCAGCCCTGGTAGATTACTTATGAAAAATGAGCCTAATGGAGTTTTCTTTAAGTTTTTCAGACTCCTGAAAATTGAAAACACGGGCGAGTAGGAACTAGCCTGGGCTCAATAAAAATCCACGGGAAAATAGATGGAGTTTTCTTTAATTTTTTCAGACTCCTTAAAATTGAAAACACCAATGAGCATTAAATTATTCGGGATCGAGAAAAATCCACAGGACAATAGTAGTTAGGTTTTATTTTCCAATAAAATGGAAGTAACAAACAGAAGCAGTGGTTAGTTTAAAGGTTTTTTCATCTCAAAAGGAGGTTGTCCAACTACAATTGCCTTCTTGTTATAGAGCTTGGAGCCCAATCATTGAATTATTTTTCCTCATTTTTTGACACTTCCATTGCAATTTCAACTTTCCTGTACCAATGTGTTTCTTGTAGTTTTTTTGGTATGATACTCCAACATAACAAATTCACATGCAACATAAGTAAGTTACAACACCTACTCCATCTTGACCCTCAGAACATGCTAATATACAAAGAGAATCCTATAAGATTCAAATTTGAAGATTATACATTTAGGTAATGGAGGTATGAGCTCATTATTTTATTCCTTTTATTAAGAGTCATATTAATTATGTGCTAAATATATGGTTACTCTCATGAACCTTCACTACCTTAAGTTGTTAAATCTCCCTATCATCATTTTATGATGTCTTCATATTTATTTCCCTATTTAAAAAAACCATTTATGATGTATTCAAATTTCTTCATGGAGTGATCATTGATGTGATTGGGAAAATAACAATCATACCTTGAGCAAGATTGGTCCAAGTTTGAATATCTATTTTCGAAGACTCTTATTTCCATAAGATGTCAAAACCATAATTATATCACCATTCCATAACCATACCTTGTTGATTATTGATTCAAACCATTGTTTTTGTGAATGTTAAACTTATGATTACCTTCCGAAAACATTGATGTCGACTGTTGCATAATGATGAATTCAGATCAAATAGACCACATTCCCTGCTATCATTTCCAAAACCCATGTGAACCAGATGTGACATAACTTCTTGATATGATCTTTCACGTTATCTATGGATGTGATCCCCCAACATTATTTATGATTAACCTTACCTTGCCATCATTGCGATGATTTGACTATCATATCCCATTTCAATTTATAAATGCTCTTCTGGATGGATTCGCCATCCAGATGAGAATTATTTATCCATTATACACTATATGACATCCACTCTACTCATTCCTACTTTCCATTCAACTCTGTCTCCATCACACTGTTTTCGTAACTTAGCTTATGGTACTTTGCTATTTCCATTACTTTGTTTCCTGTACCAAACCCTTGCCTGAGCCTTATTACTAAAATCGTCTAAGACCTTATTTCAATATGGCATGGGGGTTGATAGGAATGATCTTGTGTTCCAATTATACAAAGAGACAGAGGAATACCAATCATGCAGAGATAAATTTGAGTAGGCCGAATGAATACCTTTTCTAGAAAAGTTTAGAGGATATCCTGAGGGTGTGTCCCATGCCTTTTCCCAGAGTTAGGATGGAGAAAATGTTCAGCTGGGAGAACTAAACTTAAAAATAATGGAGTCCACCATAGAAGAAGCTATGGGTTTACCTTCTACCAAAGAGATATACTTCAAGGGTATCATCATTTATAAAAGGATCTGTCAGAAGTTTTTGAAGCCTGAACATATGGACATTGATTGGACAAAAGACATCTCTCAGAGCTGGATCAAGGATGAGTATTGGACAATGCTTATCATCGTGCATAGGATTTTGACCTGTGAAGGAAGGTATGTTGTTACTTTCCTTTATCATTTAAGGATGTTGTTACACTTTGAGGGTGGACCACAGATCGATTTCCCCCATTGTCTTTGGATAAGTTTGAATAAAATGGTGAGAGGAGTTAAGTCTGTTTCTAATAAGATTGAAACTAGTATCTATCACCACGGGTTGATGAAATTGCTTATTTTTCATGAATTAATAAAACAAGGTAGAAATTGGAAGACACTACTTACACAAAATGTTTCTCGAGAGGAGGCTTCTAAATCCATGGAAGAAAATGTGACAGGATAATGTAGTAAGGAGTCAGGTAGAAAGAAGGAGGGTAGTTAAAAAAAAAGAAAGGAGCCAAGTGATGAAGTAGGCACTGTTGGTGCTAGTTCACCAAAGTGAGTTATCAAATTAGACAAGGGAAAGACAATAGTGGCAGAATAACCTATTGCACCAAAGGTGAAACAATTATCAAAAACCAAGAGACCTTTCCCTAATCTGTCCACTCAAATAAAAACACAAAACAACGAGAAGAGGAGGAAAAAGCAGTCTGATAATGATGTAGGGGAAATTAAAAACAATGTTCCATAAGTGGTTGTTGAATTACCTCAGGAGAAGACCCCTGAGTTGAGAATTAAAGAAAAGAAGCAACCTAGAACCAATGAAAATAATGATATGGCACAGTCTTCTAGAAGAAAAACAAGAAGTTCATAGGAAAAACAAATTCCAGTGCCTACATTTGAGTCCTCTAGAAGCAAAACAAGACATGTGTACAGGAAAAACAAATTCCAGTGTCTACATATGAGTCTAAAAAGAATAAAAGAAAATTGTTTGAGGAAGAAATCTCCACCCCTGATAGAAAACCCGATGAAGCATTAGGTCTAGCACGTAGAACCACTAGGAGCATGGAAAAAAAGTGATAGTTCCTCATATCTCTTCTTTTCCAGAGAATCCAATTGACATTTTGACTTCACCTGAGAAATAAGTTGTGCATGAGAAATAATTGGTGAAAGTGAGGAGTTAGTAACAGAGACTCTAAAGGATCTAAGGATGGAGGTTGAAGCTAGGGAGGAGGTCAATGAGAAAGAAACACTTGAACATGTCAGTTCTTTAACTAAACATCAGTTGGTGATAAAAATTGAAAGCCTCCAAAGGAAGAATGTAAAGTTGAAGGAATAAGTTGGGGAGTATAAATTTTTGGACATATACATCAAGAAAGAAAATGCACAGTTGAAGGAGCATAACTGAAGGTTACATGATGACCATGATGAGGTCTCTTCCAAGGTCAATAAGGTTATGCATATGATATAGTACACAAGAGTTATTAATAAAGAACTTAAGGACGAGGCTTCAAGTTTTAATATCTTAAATACATGAAATCAATGTTCAGATAGGATGGAAGAAAGTCCCAGTTTTGCAATTTTGAGGACTAGTTTAGCAATTTTTGCATGAGGACATGCAATGACTTGGGCATGGGGGAATGTTGGGTCTCCTTTTTTATGCCTCCAATTACCTTATCTTCTCCTCTATCTTGACCAACTTTACCTCATACATATGCAGCATTTTCCTATTTTCTTCAAAGATATGTCTTTTATCCATTCTTGTCTATACATGAGGTAACCTATGTTTAAATAATGATTTATGAGATTTCTTAATAATTGGAATTGAATGATTGATGTTAAATTCTCTCTAATTACTTTGGTTCATTAAAGCATATCTTATGAAACAACGCCTACTCATACGGTACCCATTTTAGTGTTCATACGGTATTCAATTCGTCCGGTACATATTTATATGTTCGTTCAGTACCAATGTATTTAACTGTGCACGTCTGGTACCAGTCTTCTTGTTCCACCCGTGCGTTGTGTCCTTTACTAGTTCCACATCTACATGATTTTTTATTTGAATGAGTTTTCTTTCGATGGGTCCGAGGAAGTTGTTGGTCAAAACATATTTTGTTTGTTGTAAACTATGATATGCTTCATCCTCATGCACTTCATGTCATGAGGATGAAGACAATTCCATGAAAAAAAATAGATTGGCCAATTGTAATATTAATTCAGTGATTTGATATTATTTTGAGGTCTTGGTTGTAACGGTTGTTTCTATTTAAGAAGAGGGACGTGTAGATGATAGATATACAAAGATTAGGTAAAGCACTATTATGTTGGAGATCTGATTCATGAGTAAACTGTTTTGTAAAATGTTTTCTGAAGTAATGATATGAATTAGAATTTATGAAATTGATGTGTTTGATAGAGTTCTCCATTATGTAAGCTTATTTGAGCTTCCTTGTTGGCAGAAAAAAGGCCCTCGATCCAACCAAGGTAAGATTCTTTGTAATTATTGTGTGAATGTAATTTTATTAGTGTGTGAGTGAAATAGTTTCATAGTTTAATTGTAAAACATTTAGTATAATTTCATTTCTACTGTGTTTCAGTAATAAGTTTGATAATGTGCAATATAGTTTTGTGATAATTCTGTAGATGTTCATAATTTATGAGTGAGCATTTATTATTCTTGTGTGTGTGAACAATCATTTGCTAAGTTGTGTGCTTAAGCATTTGTTTCTATTTTGCAAGTACAGGAACAATTAAGATCCCATCATTCACCCTGCATGGAACATTAAATGGAGAATCTTAATACACCTAGTGTTTCCTATGTAGAAAGAAAGAGTTTCTTTCAAAATTGATTAACTTATGAGTGATTGCCTTCTGAATACTATGTGCAAAAAGTTGATTACAATTTATTGTTGAAATTAGTTTCTATAGGGGATAGAGTCAAAGTCCATCTTTTTATTTCATGAGCCTGTAAATGGACAGATTCATTACATGAGCAAGAACCTTTATATCACATGCTTGTTTGATTCTATTTATGAGTTTTGCTTTCTGATCTTTAAGTTGTGTGAGGAAGATAGATTGAAAACTGTAAAACAAAGTATTGGTTTTGAGTGTTTCTTATTTAGACTATACTCATCAGACATAAGAATTTATGTTTTATCGACACATATAGTGTAACAACTCTATTGATTACAAATCTCGGTCGATAATTTATGTTTGGTAATATATTATACATATAATTACACCAACAAATGTGTTGAATCTTTCATAATGCCTGCTTGAGGTTGTGAGGTGTACTTTTTTACCTCTCTTGGGGTGCTATAATTTCCTTAAAGTTGCTTTGTGAAGGACATGATCTGGAACAAACTAATAAGGTTGTGCCATGTTTCTTTTTTTTCACTCTTTCCCAATTTTCCCCTTCGTCTTTTGAGCACTCATTATGTCTCTTGAAGTTTCCATAAGGAGTTCTAGGGCCACTTTACATTATATCCCATTGAGTGATATCCCAGGTTAGGATATATTCCCACAGTATGACAACTTCAATTTATTTTTCGCTCATTAACCCTTGAAGAGGTTCCCAAGGATCTATCTCCCAACAGAGTTTCTAACACTCTGTCTAGTTCTTTAGTTACCCTTTTCTTTCTTCTTTGTTTTAAAATCTCGATCAATCCTCTTGTGAATTGATTAGACAATGGATTGATTCTCTTTATATTCGATATCTTCTCTTTTCTCTCTCCTGATCAGGTTCTTAACATTCCCTTGTATTTCTGTTGCATCCTTTATATCAACCAATGCATAGGATTTATATCATCCTCAGCCCCCTCGACTTAATCACTTTCTAGGTGATCAATACCCATACCCAAGTGTTGTTTTAAAAAATGCTTAACCTCATAAATTTACCACCTCTCCCAAATCGACGACCATGTCTTAACCTCCCATTGGTATGGATGGATCACACACACCCAACGTGCAAGTTTATTAATCCTTTGCAATAGTGTGCGTGAACAAGATCTCGCCATGTCAACAATTAAATGAATGATTAGGATCAATGAGAACCACACCCTCTAAATTAATGGGCGTGCAAATCCATCATGTGATTTAGATTTGGATCATCGATCTAAAGTATTGATCAACGGTTGGATCTCTTTATCATGCAAATTTCCTCCAAACCTGATCAACATTGGCATTTTAATCTTATGGTGACTGGACAATTTTCGTTATTCCAGGATTTTGACTCACTATCTATCGATTATCTATTCGTTTGACCCTTGATAGGACAGTTGCAACTCCTTCTCACTCCACTCTACAATCTTTGATTCTTTATCAAAATCCGATGGTCTATACTTGTTCTCCCACAATATCGACAATTGTTGTAGCTCTTTGATTATATCCACAATGAATTTAGAATCATTGACCCTTATAGTGGTCAATGATCATAAAAAGAACTCCCCATTTCAAATTTCCTTGAAGGAGATCTTTCTTCCTCAACTCTTAAACCTACAACTAACCCTAGACCTGCAAACAAACTTAAAGCCCTGCAATTATACAATGTTTGAAAGGAAATCAATCCAATGGTTTTAAACCTCGTTCAATCTTTAAACATTCTTTAGAGATTCATTTCCCTTAAGACTCCATCTCAATGAACCTGTATATACTCCATATGGTAGAGATTCTCAACACATACCTGTTATCAGATAAATCAGTAGGTGTGAACACTAATTGATCTCCCTAGATCCACCTAGATCTAGAACAAAACACACCAGAACATGGCGCTTTCCTTAAATTTTAGATATTGAATTTACTAACTAAAGAGGGATAGGTGACATGCCATTTAAACGTCGCTTCCTCTCGCTATTGCCATCCTAGCTCCGTTCCAACGCTCATACAATGATGAACCTGCAAAAGAACACAACCATCCAAAGTGATAGCAATAGCATAAATTCAATATAAACCTATGTATGTGATCAAGGAATCATACAATAAAACACAACAAGCTTTATAGGAAAGAATCATATTACTGTATCATATTGAATGTGAAAGAGAAATTACAACCATGGCCTTGATGTCATAAGGTCCCTTCCAACTGTCCTTCCCCCCACACACTTCCATTCCAAGAATTCTAAGAAAAAATATCTGATAATATTCACAATCTATCTTGACAAAGGAAAAACTCAAAGTCACTCCAACCAAGCTAATAATTCCAAGCCAAATCCAACTTAGCCCTTCTCCATGAGAGATCCTCTCCTTTTATAAGCTAAAGAGGATAAGGTGAGGAGGTTAGGATGATCCCACTAAATCATAAAAGTGAGTAAGATCCAAATCATTCAGATGCCACCTCACCATGGAAGTTTCTCCTTCTAGAAGATTCGAGAAAACACTCGTTTTTCCCACGTGTAAGCATTCTTGCACCCTGCCTATAGAGCAACTTGCGAACCTCTCACAACCTAGCTATGGCGCAACCTATGAGAATTAGGCATTATCGCACCCTGCCTATATAGCAACCTGAGAACATCCTCTTTAATAGGGTTTTTACAAAGGAAAATGAAACTTCTTTTCTCAGGAAAATTTCTTCGCTCTTCTTTCTTCAGGAACTCAGGCCACTGACCCCTCTGAAGGCAACAGATAGGTTTACATCATTAATGGTCATAGGGATGATGAAAATAATGTGTAACAGAGAGCCCCCCAAAGTATGAAGTTAGAACAGAGTGATATCTGAAATACTTTGTCGAATGTGTGTAAGGAACAAGGAACAGTTGGTCAGAAACCTACCAACAAACAAGGAAATGCAGTACAATAATATATCATCACTAAGGTAGGCATTCCCATACTCAGAATACAAATGACTCAAAGCATAAATGTTGGCATGCGAAGATCCATATCAAGTAAGACAGATCATGGCCACCAAACATACACTATGGATCCATGCTAATATGAATCAAATCTGAACATAGCCACCAAAAATACACTGTGGATCTATGTGTTAAAGTTTCAAATTTGAACATAGGCACTAGACATACAATGTGGATCTATGTAATAGTACACTGAATATACTCCAATGCAACTTGGATCTGTTAGAAAATATCCAGGGTCTTCATCTCCACCACTCTATAGTACGAATCTAACCATGTGACTACATGTGTTGAAGTCGAACATGGTAGGAACCACTTGATTACCGGTCATTAGTGTATACCGTTAACAAGTGCGAGGGAAATCACCATTAATGTCAATGAATCCCAAGGTACACTAGTACAATCCAATGAATGTGAATTAATGAGCTGAAGTCGAACACTCGACGAAATCTCCCAATCAAGGGTCAATAATAAAAGCCTACTGTCAAAAGCGAGGAAACCTGCCATTAAGGCATGCAAGTTCCAAGGTACCAATTAGTTTCTAAGTCTAATTCCCAGATAATGAGTTGAAGTTGACAGGAAAAGACTCGTCACAGGAGGGCCTTAATGTATCCCACATCAATGACATGAAACAAGTAACAATATTTGACGTAGATCAGAGTAACAAGTGATTCAGGACTGACTTAGGGATGGCCGATGAAATAGAAGGCTTAAAGACTGCAGAAATGGTCGATGCAATAGAAGGCTTTCTGGGTTGAACTTCATTTTGAACATATTGACGACACGACAATTGTCTTGGAAACACTGACTCAACAACAGGGATCATAGACCAATTTGTAATCTTATAAGGAGTATGATCAAGAGACGAGTGGATTTTCCAACCTAGACACAAAGTGAGTGAAAGGGTGTCATGTTCAAAAGTGACTCTTCCATGGAATACAGGTTTAGACACATTTCTTTCCCAATTTTTTCCCCCACCATTTCTGGCGAGTACCTCTTTATTTTTACGCAAGTTTGAGGAGGATAACATATGCTTATCAATTTAAGCTCATCGTTCGGATGAGTCCCTCGAAGTATGTTTAACGAATCCTAGGAAGGAGTGGTTCAGTCCCATATAGGCCTTTCGATGTTTGTTTTACAAGTCCAAATAAAGAAAAATCGGGGGTTTTTCATGTTTAGAGAGTCTGAAAAACACTTAAAGAGAACTCTCTCAGTTCCTTTTTCGTAAAGTAGTATGATGAGACTGAAAAATAGATAAATTATCGCCCAACAGACGCTTTCTTCAAATACTTTAACGAGCATGAAAATAACAAGATCGCTCAACAATCTTTTCATGTTTAGAGAGTCTGAAAAGAGCTTAAAGGAAACTCCAGGGGGTTCCTTTTTTGTATAACCTTTATGAGTCTGAAAAAGTGATAAAAGTATACTCGGTTACATTCTCATTGATTTATGAGCATGAGAAAGAAAAAAGACTAAGCTCGGTAATTTATTCTCATGTATTTACAAGCATGAGAAAGAACAAAGACTAAGCTTGGTAACTTATTCTCATGTATTTATCAGCATGAGAAAGAACAAAGATTAAGCTCGGGATTGTTTTCATTTTTACACAAGCTTTAAAAAAAAACAAAACTATGCTTGGACCTGGTTTCATTTTTATGCAATCTTGAACCAGAGGGAACCATGCTTGAGGTAAGTGGTTTCATTTTTACACAAGCTTGAACCAAAGTAAAAACTATGCTTGAACTTCCCAACGCATTATCCATGAATTCGCATGGTTGGTACATAGCCCCCAGCTTAAAAAGCTAGCCGCTCAACTTCAGCATGAAGTCCAGAGACTGAGGCAAATGTCCCCCAAGCTTTGTTTCATCCAACTACAAAGGAGAATGAAATGAAGCTTCAAATACTAGATGAAGGACTTGACTCAAATGTAGAGGGGAAAAACAATTTCATTTTTAAACAAGCTTGACACTGAAACAAGAACTATGCTTGTAACCTCTGATTCATTTTTTAACGAGGTTTCCACACAGACGAAAAAACTATCCTCGTAAGTGGTTTCATTTTTTAATGAGATTGAAATCAGAAAATCATGCTGAAGCTGGTTTCATTTTTTAATGAGCTTGAAATCAAAAAAATCATGCTCAAGCTAGTTTCATTTTTTAATGAGCTTGAAATCAGAAAATCATGCTCAAAGACCTTTGTTTCATTTTTTAACGAGGTTTCCTTAGAGATGTAAAAACTATCCTCAAAGTCTCTCTTCTTGATCATGGATTCCAAGAGGAAAATGCTCCAGAATGACATCATGTCAAGGGAAAAAACTCGGTCATGGCTTCCAAGAGGTCTTCACTAGAAGGAAGAAACACACTTTGGAAGGAACACATGTCGAGGGTTGCGACAGGAGTAAAGAGATCAGGCTCTAACAACCCTATTGAAGAGATAACTATGTCAACTACTGGATCTAAGTCATCAAAAGTTGAAGCCATGGGCGATAGCGCCACATAATTGACTTGTGGCGGGGGCGATACCATTTTCATATAAGAACCATTCAGGGAGGCAATCCAAGCGAGGTCAATGAATGAAAGTTGATCAACAGTCACAACCCGTCCATCATGAGGGAAAGATATGACACAAAAATGAGTAGACACAATAGCTTTCATGGCATAGACATAATCTCACCCAAGGAGTAAAGAAAAATCCAAGGGGTCTTGGACTACCATGACATCAATAAAGATAGTTTTCCCTCCCAAAGTTACAGGAAACTGGGGAAGGGTCCCTAAAGGTTGACTGGTTCTTCTGTTAAAAGCTAACAGATTCTACGTAACCGGTGCAAGTGGAGGATAACCCAAAGCTTGCTAAGCAAAAGAGGACAAAATACTAATGGATGCACCTTCATCTATCAGTGTCTGAGGAGCGTCCCGACCACAAACCTACACTGTAATCTAGAAAGGAATGTGAGAGGGAAGACGAGGTCCATTTAGCACACCCCAATCAAAACAGATGGACTCATTACTTGGAGGGGGTTCCACGGGAGAAGGAAGAATACCCACTGGCATGGTAGATTATGTATTAACGAGAAAAACGTGGGCATTATCGGGTTTACTCTCTAGCAAGAGAGTAGGATCGACTGATGGAGAGATCAGATCGACCACTTGAGTTTCATTCTCCAATGAGAGAATGGGGTCGACAGATGGAAACAGCTCGACCACTTGGGTGACACTCTCTAACGGGAGAGTGGGATTGACTGAGGATGTGATCGGATCAACCACTTTAGTTTCACTCTCTAAGGGGTGAGTGGGATTGACCAAGGATGGTATCAGATCAACCACTTTGTCAACTGGTTCAACTAAGGACGTGACCAGATTAACAACATGATCAACCAGATTGACCAGTGAAGGGACCAAAGTGATCATTCTATCAACTATTGGAGGGTTGAGAGAAAGCTTGCGATAATCAGCTGGAAGTTGGGATTGTGAAATAGTCATGTATTCTAGGAATTTTGAGGCTTCTTCCATATGAGGGAAAAGATAAGTTAGATGACGCCCTTTGCATAACATACATGGGAACTTGGCTCTACTTTTCTTCTTCCCAACTATATCATGACTAGTTGACGGGAGATCATCAACATGTTGTTTAGAGGTTGACGATATGGGTTGGTGAGGGTGCGTAGACCATACTTCTATAACCCTAGATAGACCCAGGCAATCCTTAAGAATATGGATACCCTTACAAAGCCTGCAAGGGTACTTGGGCTTACGAGTTGTTTGGGTGATCTTGACATCATCAACACTCCCAACACGAGTAATAGTAACTGGTTGTTTTCCAACATGTTTGATAGTGGTTGGAAGTTTGTATCCTTGCTTATTTTTCTTCTTCTTATTCTTCCTTTTTTTCTTCTTCTTATTCAATGGGTTACTAGCTTCAAAGCTTTCACTAGACGAAGAAGATGAAACAGAAGACGACCTTGCAAGCGAAGAAGGAGAAGAAGACCCTACTGGTGAAGAAGGTGAAGGATGAACACGAGGTTGATGTTCGTGGGGGGAAGTGCCTGTGACTGAAGCACTAACTGCATTCGGGATTACCTGAGTGGAAAACAACCATACCTGTAATCCAATTGTGAGACTTGGAAGGCTCAAAGTAGCAATATGAGGAGGACCAATGTTTCCATAAGAAGGAAAACTAAAAGTTTCCCCTGGAGCAGGGGTTCCTTCATTGTTCATTCTGGGAATTGACACCATTAAATAAATCTCCAATCTAGAGTCCTCTAAGAAAAACAAACAACACACGCTAAAAATCTAGTAAACAAGCAAGCAAACAAAACCTTCTCACAATGAATGCACTAGTTGGTGATGAAATCCAATGTCGCGGGAACAATGTAAGAAGGGGATAAGATAGAGCGGGTGGAAAATTTCCGTTGACGACCTGGTTAACAGACTTACACCCTGGTGCAAGCTCCCACACATAATCGTGGGTATACCCTCTAAGGAGCCCGAGTGAGTTTGGCCAACGTCGATTTCAGGTACCGTGAAGACTTTCCCCTCCATAGTCACATCGTGTAAAGAACCTAGAGAGATAGGCCACTAAGGTTACCAATTACTACAGTGATTCCTGGGGAAACAGTCAACAGTCCGATCCACATGCAAGGGCAGGGTATCTAGCCCGAAATCAACTTGAAAGACTTCCTTTCATCATTGTGGGTATACCTCTCAAGCGACCCCCATAATACACGTAATCTCTACACCAAGACCAACAAAGTAGGGTGAGTAACTCTGTCAGTCTCAATGTGACCTCGTGATTGACCCTTGTGTGAGAAGGGCTTCCCAGGACAAAATGAAGTAAGTGGATTTAACTCTCCCTATCACAAGATACTATGTTTGTTTGCAGCTTTGGAAAGTTATCTTTCACACCTATTCCAAAGCCCTATGACTAATATAATGTAGGTTTTCTACAAGAAAAGATAAAAATGTCTAATCAATTTTTATAAGTGCTTTATTTTATGGTTGTTGTTACTCAAAAGGAAAATGGCATAGACAATGCAGTGTTTCGACCGACTCGAAAGTTATGCAAAGATATTAAGATGCAGTCTTTTCATTTCGATGAAAGCTATGATACGAGAAGGAGAAAACATTTATCATTCCCATATACACAATGTCCCAAAATATATTAAACTCATCAATATCAAGATTCTCAAGAAATGAGAAAAAGGTATTGTACACCAATGCACGATTCATGCCCCCCCTCGGCCATGAGGGGGAATTTTTTTCGGAATTTAAGACCAAAATATGCCAAGAATCATGCAATTCTGCTACTTCAAATGCAAGGATGCCCCCAATCTAATATAAAGCAAGAAATTAAATATTTGTGTTTCAAAATTTTCACTAAAAGCAATAATGAACTTTGTTAAAACAAAGAAACCCAAACTAAAAGTTTTCTTTTAAAGCAAACTATTCAGAAGAAATTTGATCTTTCCCTAAACAATTCTAAAGAAAACACAGGCTTTAGAAATGAAAGACACTCAAAGAAAGGGACTAATCCTTCAAAACCAAAGAAAGCAAATATGGCTAAAAACAACTCAAAGAATCTCAAGAAGATTGTAAACAGATCAATATAGGCTCCAAAAGCTCAATCCAGCTGATCAAAGAAAAATTGGGTCATCAAAAGATGACAAGACCCAATCCAAAAAGTTTACAAACAAGTTTGCAGCCTAGCAGTAGAGTACAATGCGAGAATTAGGTATTCGCGTAGGCTAGACACTGGTAATGTGCGAGAAGTTCACACTGGATCTAACAGTAGGGTGCGAACATCGATGATTCTCGCAGGCCACAGTGAGGTACAGTGCGAGAAGGTTTGTAATCAAGAAAAATTTGAAAAAGGACAGGGAATCTAAGTGAACTTCTAGATCCAGAGAGTCTGGATGGATGTCCCACAGACTCAGAAACTAGAAAACAAGCAATCAACGAAAGGGAAACTAGACTAACTAGGAAACAATCTGTTCCCTAGTATGGTCACCAATTTTTTTATCGGATAAATCGGTAGGTGTGGACACTAATTGATCTCCCTAGATCCACCTAGATCTAGAACAAAACACACCAGAACATGACGTTTTCCTTAAGTTTTAGATATTGAATTTACTAACTAAGGACGGATAGGTGACATACCATTTAAACGTCGCTTCCTCTCGTTATCGCCATCCTAGCTCCGTTCCAACGCTCATACAATGATGAACCTACAAAATAACACAACCATCCAAAGTGATAGCAATAGCATAAACTCAATATAAACCTATGTGTGTGATCAAGGAATCATACAATAAAACACAACAAGCTTTATAGGAAAGAATCATATTACTATATCATATAGAATGTGAAAGAGAGATTACAACCATGGCCTTGATGTCGTAAGGTCCCTTCCAACTGTCTTTCATTCCCCACACACTTCCATTCCAAGAATTCTGAGAGCACAGATCTGATAATATTTACAATCTATCTTGGCGAAGGAAAAACTCAAAGACACTCCAACCAAGCTAATAATTCCAAGCCAAATCCAACTTAGCCCTTCTCCATGAGATCTCCTCTGCTTTTATAAGCTGAAGAGGATAAGGTGAGGAGGTTAGGATGATCCCACTAAATCATGAAAGCGAGTAAGATCCAAACCATTCGGATGCCACCTCACCATGGAAGTTTCTCCTTCTAGAAGATTCGAGAAAATGCTCGTTTTTCCCATGTGTAAGAATTCTCGCACCCTGCCTATAGAGCAACCTGCGAACCTCTCGCAACCTAGCTATGGTGAAACCTGTGAGAATTAGGCATTCTCACACCTTGCCTATATAGCAACCTGCAAACATCCTATTCAATAGGGTTTTTACAAAGGAAAATGGAACTTCTTTTCTTATGAAAATTTTGTCTCTCTTCTTTCTTCAGGAACTTAGACCACTGACCCCTCTGAAGGCAACATATAGGTTTACACCATTAACGGTCATAGGGATGATGAAAATAATGTGTAACAATACCTAATGAACAAAGAGTTTCAATACACACACATAAGCTTAACCTTTATGACGACAGAGTTTCTTTGCACATGGAAAACAGAGACTTAACATTCTTAGTGACAGGATTTCCAATTACACTCGAAACAAAGTGTTTTGTTTCTACTATTCATTAACTAAGAAAACTCTTAATGTACACATATTTACCCTTTCTCGTGCTTGTATTACAAATATCACTTTATAGTCTCTTTTAATCATTTCTGCAGAGAACAATATTTGATACTATCAACAATTTGTCCAAGTATTTTGAATATCAAGTAATTTCAGTTGGATTTGTTTGTGAGAGCTTTAACATTTTCATTATCATTTTTCGCTATTATGTTCCATATATCCTCTAAAGATTTTATTTATTTTTCCCAGTGTATTTTGCAGTCCCGATGCAATCGAGGCTTTTACACGAGAGGCCAAAAAGCATCTATTGTCAAAGTGCCAAAGAAAGGGAACTGACTTTGTTCGTGCGGTGGAGAAAATTGTTGAGGTCTACGAGAAGCTAAAGATGGAGAGGTAGGAAGACAAAAAAAATACTATTGATGAACTAGAAGTTAGTATTGTCATGGACCAATATTAGTCCATTACTGGATATTCAGTGGAAAACTCATATTTGTTGTAATACTTGACATTTCATATAATATAATTTATGTGGTCTAAAATTTATATATATATATGTTTGTACTTTATATTATTTGCAAGTGTTGTAATTAACTAATTAATGTGACAATATTGCATGATTCACATGTGTATTAGATGAGCATGAATATTGTATGATTCTTTTTTTAATTTAGACATAATATCATACTAAAAATTTATATTGATTAATAATGGACACAATTGAAACTACTAAAAAATAATGTACACATATAAAATGACTAAAAATGACTAAATTAGTAACCGAACAATGAGAATAATGAACACATATAAAATGACTAAAAAATACTAAATTAGTGACCAAAAAATGAGAATAATGAACACATATAAACTGACTAAAAATGACTAAGTTAGTGACCAACAATGAGAGATAAGTGACCAAACAAAATGACCAAAATTCACATATAAAATGACCAAAAAATGCGAGATAAGTGACCAAAAAATGAGAGATAAGTGACCAAAAACATGACCAAAATTCGCATATAAATCACCCAAAGGTAGTTTTGGTGGTTAATTTAGAGTCTCTTATCACGCGACCAAAAATGTGGTCATATTTAGTTTGGTCATTTATAGCTTGTCTTCTGGTCATTAATTGTCACTATATGACCAAATTAATGACCACAAGACATACTATAAATTACCAAACTAAATATGACTACATATTTGGTCGCATGATAAGAGATCAAAAATTAGCCACCAATCATCGTCAAATCAAAAGTGGTCATTTATATGCGGATTTTGGTAATTTTTTTTGTCATTTATCTCTCATTTTGTACTAGTGGTTATATAACAATAATTCTAAAATCTTAAATGTCTTTCTCTTAGAACAACTAAAATGCAATGTAAATGATTCATTAAACTCTTTAATGTTCCATCTACTAGGTAAGTGCAAAATGAATCTAATGAGTCTCCAAATATAAATAAATACAAAATTTCTCTCTTTTTTGTATGTACTATTATCATTAAAACCACTTATCAAACTCCCAAAATTATTACAATATCTCTCTTTTCGTATGCACTATTGTCACTAAAACCACCTATCAAACTCCCAAAATGATTACAATATCATGTCTATAACTTTAAACATGTTATATGGTTTAAGAGTTCATCATATAGATCTAACACTCAATCAAAAGCTATAGCAACAATAACATAGCATTTGTTAAAGGTGGCCCATGGCTTTCCAAATGAAGCTTTTCCATGATAGTTTCCAATGGTAACTAACCAACAACATGATCATATATGTTATATGTGCTAAAGGGTTTGAGGTGATCTTGATTGCAGATTGACTCGCGATATCGCATATCACATATCGGCATTCTTGATGCATTGGTTTCTTTGCCTCTCCAAGTCGCAATCCCCGAAACTCCGATACGAGCCATAATCAACGGTCTAGATTCATTCTCGATTCAATGGCTGCGATTGCATCGCGATATCGCATATCGCAAAATCGTCATTCTTGTGGTGAATGTTCTTGTCACTTCCAAATCCCGATCCACGAAACTCCGATAAGGAGTTAAATCAATAGTCCAGATCACTTCTTATCTTAACGGCTGCGATTAAATCGCGAAATCGCATATCACGATTTCGGGGTTCTTGTTGTCAAGTGATTTTGACATTTCAAAGTCCCGATCCCCGATACTCCGACAGTGACTGGAATTGACGGTCCAGATCAAAGTTTGATCTGACGGCTCAGATTTCATCGCGAATTTTCATATTGTGATTATGCCCACTTCTCCTTGCACTTTAAAGACCATGCAGGTTCTCTTCAATCCAACGGTGGTCGGACCCTGAGCTCGGATCCGATGGCTGAGATCTGTCTCCCTCTTTCGCGCACTCTTCTTGTCTCTATTCAGATCTGACGGCTCTCGTTCTGTCGAGATTTCACCTTGGCTTTTCCCAATGGTAAACCTCATGCAGCTCCTGTCCGATCTGACGGCTGACAGGATTTCTGAATGAGATCCAACAGCTGTGGATCTATGTCTTCCTTCTCTTCTGTGAACTCATGTATCTTGAGCTTTGTTGCGCGCGTGCTCCTCGATGTTGTTCCTCCTGATCTTTCACTTCCGAATCCCCAAGGGATTCTTGGACTTCTTCTCCTCTATAGAGTCTTCACATGCACACTCTGATCCTGCCATCTTCACTGTTGTAGTTAAAACATCATCACTACTGTACTTGCCATCAATGAAAAGTCTACGCTGCCTGTAAAACATGCCAACAATCCTTTGTACATTCTTCCTGTATCCATGCCATCTTCATTGTTGTTCTTGCCATCAATGACAAGAATATGTTACCTGTTAAACATTTTCCAACAAATCCAATGAATGTGAATTAATGAGTTGAAGTCGAACACTCGAAGGAATCTCCTAATCAGGGGTCAATAATAAAAGCCCACTGTCAAAAGCGAGGAAACCTACCATTAAGGCATGCAAGTTCCAAGGTACTAATTAGTTTCTAAGTCTAATTCCCAGATAATGAGTTAAAGTTGACAGGAAAAGACTCGTCACAGGAGGGCCTTAATGTATCCCACATCAATGACACGAAACAAGTAACAAGATTTGACGTAGATCAGAGTAACAAGTGATTCAGGACTGACTCAGGGATGGTCGATGCAATAGAAGGCTTAAAGACTGCAGAAATGGCCGACGCAACAGAAGACTTTTTGGGTTGAACTTCATTTTGAACATATTGACGACACGACAATTGTCTTGGAAACACTGACTCAACAACAGGGATCACAGACCAATTTGTAATCTTATAAGGAGTATGATCAAGAGACGAGTGGATTTTCCAACCTAGACACAAAGTGAGTGAAAGTGTGTCATGTTAAAAACTAACTCTTCCATGGAATATAGGTTTAGACACATTTCTTTCCCAATTTCCCCCCCCACCATTTCTGGCGAGTACCTCTTTATTTTTACGCAAGTTTGAGGAGGATAACATATGCTTGTCAATTTAATCTCATCGTTCGGATGAGTCCCTTGAAGTATGTTTAACGAATCCTAGGAAGGAGTGGTTCAGTCCCATATAGGCCTTCAATGTTTGTTTAACGAGTCCAAATACAGAAAACTCGGGGGTTTTTCATGTTTAGAGAGTCTAAAAAACACTTAAAGAGAACTCTCTCAGTTCCTTTTTCGTAAAGTAGTCTAATGAGACCGAAAAAGAGATAAATTATCGCCCAATAGACGCTTTCTTCAAATACTTTAATGAGCGTGAAAATAACAAGATCGCTCAACAATCTTTTCATGTTTAGAGAGTCTGAAAAGAGCTTAAAGGAAACTCCAGGGGGTTCCTTTTTTGTATAACCTTTATGAGTCCGAAAAAGTGATAAAAGTATACTCGGTTACATTCTCATTGATTTACGAGCATGAGAAAGAACAAAGACTGAGCTCAGTAATTTATTCTCATGTATTTACAAGCATGAGAAAGAACAAAGACTAAGCTCGGTAACTTATTCTCACGTATTTGCAATCATGAGAAAGAACAAAGACTAAGTTCAGGATTGTTTTCATTTTTACGCAAGATTTAAAACAAAACAAAACTATGCTTGGACCTGGTTTCATTTTTACGCAAGCTTGAACCAGAGGGAACCATGCTTGAGGTAAGTGGTTTCATTTTTACACAATCTTGAACCAAAGTAAAAACTATGCTTGAACCTCCCAACGCATTATCCATGAATTCGCATGGTTGGTACATAGCCCCCATCTTAAAAAGATAGTGGCTCAACTTTAGCATGAAGTCCAGAGGCTGAGGCAAATGCCCCCCAAGCTTCATTTCATCCAACTGCAAAGGAGAATGAAATGAAGCTTCAAATACTAGATGAAGGACTTGACTCAAATAGAGAGGGGGAAAACTATTTCATTTTTAAACGAGCTTGACACAGAAACAAGAACTATGCTCGTAACCTCTGATTCATTTTTTAATGAGGTTTCCACACAGACGAAAAAACTATCCTCGTAAGTGGTTTCATTTTTTAATGAGCTTGAAATCAGAAAATCATGCTCAAGATGGTTTCATTTTTTAATGAGCTTGAAATCAAAAAATCATTCTCAAGCTAGTTTCATTTTTTAACGAGCTTGAAATCAGAAAATCATGCTCAAAGACCTCTGTTTCATTTTTTAACGAGGTTTACACAGAGATGCAAAAACTATCCTCGAAGTCTCTCTTCTTGATCATGGATTCCAAGAGGACAATGCTTTGGAATGACACCATGTCAAGGGACAAAACTTGGTCATGGCTTCTAAGAGGTCTTCACTGGAAGGAAGAAACACACTCTGGAAGGAACACATGTCGAGGGTTGCGATAGGAGTAAAGAGATCAAACTCTAACAACCCTATTAAAGAGATAACTACATCAACTATTGGATCTAAGTCATCAGAAGTTGAAGCCATGGATGATAACGCCACATAATTGACCTATGGCGGGGGCGATACTGTCTGCATATAAGAACCATTTAGGGAGGCAATCCAAGCAGGGTCAATGAATGAAAGTTGATCAACAGTCACAACTTGTTCATCATGAGGGAAAGATATCACACGAAAAAGAGTAGACACAATAGCTTTCATGGCATAGACATAATCTCTCCCAAGGAGTAAAGAAAAATCCAAGGGGTCTTGGACTACCATGACATTAATAAAGACAGTTTTCCCTCCCAAAGTTACAGGAAACTGGGGAAGGGTCCCTAAAGGTTGACTGGTTCTTCTTTTAAAAGCTAACGGATTCTGCGTAACCGGTGCAAGTGGAGGATAACCCAAAGCTTTCCAAGAAAAAGAGGACAAAATACTAATGGATGCACCTTCATCTATCAGTGTCTGAGGAACGTCCCGACCACAAACCTGCACTGTAATCTGGAAAGGAATGTGAGAGGGAAGACGAGGTCCAGTTAGCACACTCCAATTAAAGTGGATGGACTCATTACTTGGAGGGGGTTCCACGGGAGAAGGAAGAATACCCACCGACATGGTAGATTATGTATTAACAAGAAAAATGTGGGCATTATCAGGTTTACTCTCTAGCGGGAGAGTAGGATCGACTGATGGAGAGATCAGATCGACCACTTGAGTTTCATTCTCCAAGGAGAGAATGGGGTCGACAGATGGAAACAGATCGACCACTTGGGTGACTCTCTCTAACGGGAGAGTGGGATTGACCGAGGATGTGGTCGGATCAAGCGCTTTAGTTTCACTCTTTGAGGGGAGAGTGGGATTGACCGAGGATGGTATCGGATCAACCACTTTGTCAACTGGTTCAACTAAGGACGTGACCAGATAGACGACATGATCAACCAGATTGACCGGTGAAGGGACCAAAGTGATCATTCTATCAACTATTGGAGGGTTGAGAGAAAGCTTGCGATAATCAGCTAGAAGTAGGGATTGTGAAACAGTCATGTCTTCCAAGAATTTTGAGTCTTCTTCCATATGAGGGAAAAGATATGTTAGATGACGCCCTTTTCATAACATACATGGGAACTTGGCTCTACTTTTCTTCTTCCCAACTGTATCATGACTAGTTGACGGGAGATCATCAACATGTTTTTCAGAGGTTGATGATATGGGTTGGTGAGGGTGCGTAGAACATACTTTTATAATCCTGGATAGACCCAGGCAATCCTTAAGAAGATGGATACCCTTACAAAGCCTGCAAGGGTACTTCGGATTACGAGTTGTTTGGGTGATCTTGACATCATCAACACTCCCATCACAAGTAACAGTAACTGGTTGTTTTCCAACATGTTTGACAGTGGTTGGAAGTTTGGATCCTTGCTTATTTTTCTTCTTCTTATTCTTCCTTTTTTTCTTCTTCTTATTCACTGGGTTACTAGCTTCAGAGCTTTCACTAGACGAAGAATATGAAACGGAAGGCGACCTTGCAAGCGAAGAAGGCGAAGAAGACCTTACTGGTGAAGAAGGTGAAGGATGAACACGAGGTTGATGTTCGTGGGGGGAAGTGCTTGTGACTGAAGCACTAACTGCATTCGAGATTACCTGAGTGGAAAACAACCATACCAGTAATCCAATTGTGAGACCTGGAAGGCTCAAAGTAGCAATATGAGGAGGACCAATGTTTCCATAAGAAGGAAAAATAAAAGGTTCCCCTGGAATAGGGGTTCCTTCATTGGTCATTCCGGGAACTGACGCCATTAAATAAATCTCCAATCTAGAGTCCTCTAAGGAAAACAAACAACACATGCTAAAAATCTAGTAAACAAGCAAGCAAACAAAACCTTCTCACAATGAACACACTAGTTAGTGATGAAATCCAATGTCGCGGGAACAATGTAAGAAGGGGATAAAATAGAGTGGGTGGAAAAGTTACGTTGACGACCTGCTTAACGGACTTACACCCTGGTGCAATCTCCCACACATAATCATGGGTATAACCTTTAAGGAGCCCGAGTGAGTTTGGCCAACATTGATTCCAGGTACTGTGAAGACTTTCCCCTCCATAGTCACCTTGTGTAAAGAACCTAGAGAAATAGGCCACTAAGGTTACCAATTACTATAGTGATGCCTGGGGAAACAGTCAACAGTCTGATCCACACGCAAGGGCAGGGTATCTAGCCCGAAATCAACTTGAAAGGCTTCCACTCATCATTGTGGGTATACCTCTCAAGCAACCCCCATAATACATGTAATCTCTACACCAAGACCAACAAAGCAGGGTGAGTAACTTTGCCAGTCTCAATGTGACCTCGTGATTGACCCTTGTGTGAGAAGGGCTTCCCAAGACAAAATGAAGTAAGTGGATTTAACTCTCTCTATCACAAGATACTATGTTTGTTTGCATCTTTGGAAATTTATCTTTCACACCTATTCCAAAGCCCTACGACTAATATAATGTAGGTTTGCTACCAGAAAAGATAAAAATGTTTAATAAATTTTTATAAGCGCTTTATTTTATGGTTGTTGTTACTCAAAAAAAAAATGGTGTGGACAATGCAGTGTTTCGACCGACTCGAAAGTTATGCAAAGAGATTAAGATGCAGTCTTTTCATTTCGATGAAAGCTATGATACGAGAAGGAGAAAACATTTATCATTCCCATATACACAATGTCCCAAAATATATTAAACTCATCAATATCAAGATTCTCAAGAAATGAGAAAAAGGTACTGTAAACCAATGCACGATTCATGCCCCCCATCGGCCATGAGGGAGAAAAGTTTTCAGAATTTAAGACCAAAAAATGACAAGAATCATGCAATTCCGCTACTTCAAATGCAAGGATGCCCCCAATCTAATATAAAGCAAGAAATTAAATCTTTTTGTTTCGAAAATTTCACTAAAAGCAATAATGAACTTTGTTAAAACAAAGAAACCCAAACTAAAAGTTTTCTTTTAAAGCGAACTATTCAGAAGAAATCTGATCTTTCCCTAAGCAATTCTAAAGAAAACACAGGCTTTGGAAATGAAAGATACTCAAAGAAAGGGACTAATCCTTCAAAACCAAACAAAGCAAATATGGCTAAAAGCAACTCAAAGAATGTCAAGTAGACTGTAAATAGATCAATATAGGCTCCAAAAGCTCAATCCAGCTGATCAAAGAAAAACTGGGTCATCAAAAGATGACAAGACCCAATCCAAAAAGTTTACAAACAAGTTTGCAGCCTAGCAGTAGAGTACAATGCGAGAATTAGGTATTCTCGCAGGCTAGACACTAGTAGGGTGCGAGAAGTTCGCACTGGATCTAACAGTAGGGTGCGAACATCGATGATTCTCGCAGGCCATAGTGAGGTACAGTGCAAGAAGGTTTGTAATCAAGAAAATTTTGAAAAAGGACAGGGAATCTAAGTGAACTTCTAGATCCATAGAGTCTGGATGGATGTCCCACAGACTTAGAAACTAGAAAACAAGCAATCAACGGAAGGGAAACTAGACTAACTAGGAAACAATATGTTCCCCAGTATGGTCGCCAATTTTGTTATCGGATAAATCGGTAGGTGCGGACACTAACTGATCTCCCTAGATCCACCTAGATCTAGAACAAAACACACTAGAACATGACACTTTCCTTAAGTTTTAGATATTGAATTTACTAACTAAGGAGGGATAGGTGACATACCATTTAAACGTCGCTTCCTCTCATTATCGCCATCCTAGCTTTGTTCCAACGCTCATACAATGATGAACCTGCAAAAGAACACAACCATCCAAAGTGATAGCAATAGCATAAACTCAATATAAACCTATGTATGTGATCAAGGAATCATACAATAAAACACATCAAGATTTATAGGAAAGAATCATATTACTATATCATATTGAATGTGAAAGAGAGATTACAACCATGGCCTTGATGTCGTAAGGTCCCTTCCAACTGTCCTTCGTTCCCCACACACTTCCATTCCAAGAATTCTGAGAGCACAGATCTGATAATATTTACAATCTATCTTGGCGAAGGCAAAACTCAAAGACACTCCAACCAAGCTAATAATTCCAAGCCAAATCCAACTTAGCCCTTCTCCATGAGAGCTCCTCTCCTTTTATAAGCTGAAGAGGATAAGGTGAGGAGGTTAGGATGATCCCACTAAATCATGAAAGCGAGTAAGATCCAAACCATTCGGATGCCACCTCACCATGGAAGTTTCCCCTTCTAGAAGATTCGAGAAAAGCTTGTTTTTCCCACGTGTAAGCATTCTTGCACCCTACCTATAGAGAAACCTGCAAACCTCTCGCAACTTAGCTATGGTGCAACCTGCGAGAATTAGGCATTCTCGCAGCCTGCCAATACAGAAACCTGCAAACATCCTCTTTAATAGGGTTTTTACAAAGGAAAATGAAACTTCTTTTCTTATGAAAATTTCTTCTCTCTTCTTTCTTCAGGAATCTAGACCATTGACCTCTTTGAAGGCAACATATAGGTTTACATCATTAACGGTCATAGGGATGACGAAAATAATGTGTAACAATACCTAATGAACAAAGAGTTTCAATACACACACATAAGCTTAACCTTTATGACGACGGAGTTTCTTTGCACATGGCAAACATAGAATTAACATTCTTAGTGACAAGATTTCCAATTATACTTGAAACAAAGTGTTTTGTTTCTACTATTCATTAACTAAGAGAACTCTTAATGTACACATATTTACCCTTTCTCGTGCTTGTATTACAAATATCACTTTATAGTCTCTTTTAATCATTTCTGCAGAGGACAATATTTGATACTATCAACAATCTGTCCAAGTATTTTGAATATCAAGTAATTTCAGTTGGATTTGTTTGTGAGAGCTTTAACATTTTCATTATCATTTTTCGCTATTATGTTCCATATATCCTTTAAAGATTTTATTTATTTTTCCCAGTGGATTTTGTAGTCCCGATGCAATCGAGGCTTTTACACGAGAGGCAAAAAAACATCTATTGTCAAAGTGCCAAAGAAAGGGAACTGACTTTGTTCGTGCGGTGGAGAAAATTGTTGAGGTCTACGAGAAGCTAAAGATGGAGAGGCAGGAAGACAAAAAAAATACTATTGATGAACTAGAAGTTAGTATTGTCATGGACCAATATTAGTCCATTACTGGATATTCAGTGAAAAACTCATATTTGTTGTAATACTTGACATTTCATATAATATAATTTATGTGGTCTAAAATTTATATATATATATATATATATATATATATATATATATATATATATATATATATATATATATATATATATATATATATATATATATATATATGTTTGTACTTTATATTATTTGAAAGTGTTGTAATTAACTAATTAATGTGACAATATTGCATGATTCACATGTGTATTAGATGAGATGAATATTGTATGATTCTTTTTTCAATTTAGACATAATATCATACTAAAAATTTATATTGATTAATAATGGACACAATTGAAACTACTAAAAAATAATGAACACATATAAAATGACTAAAAATGACTAAATTAGTGACCAAATAATGAGAATAATGAACACATATAAAACGACTAAAAAATACTAAATTAGTGACCAAAAAATGAGAATAATGAACACATATAAACTGACTAAAAATGACTAAATTAGTGACCAAATAATGAGAGATAAGTGACCAAACAATGAGAGATAAGTGTCCAAACAAAATGATCAAAATTCACATATAAAATGACCAAAAAATGAGAGATAAGTGACCAAACAAATGACCAAAATTCGCATATAAATGACCAAATGGTAGTTTTGGTGGTTAATTTAGAGTCTCTTATCATGTGACCAAAACTGTGGTCATATTTAGTTTGGTCATTTATAGCTTGTCTTCTGGTCATTAATTGTCACTATATGACCAAATTAATGACCACAAGACATACTATAAATGACCAAATTAAATATGACTACATTTTTTGTTGCATGATAAGAGATCGAAAATTAGCCACCAACGATCATCAAATCAAAAGTGGTCAGTTATATGTGGATTTATCTCTCATTTTGTACTAGTGGTTATATAACAATAATTCTAAAATCTTAAATGTCTTTCTCTTAGAACAACTAAAATGCAATGTAAATGATTCATTAAACTCTTTAATGTCCCATCTACTAGGTAACTGCAAAACGAATCTAATGAGTCTCCAAATATAAATAAATACAAAATTTCTCTCCTTTTTGTATGTACTATTATCATTAAAACCACTTATCAAACTCCCTAAATTATTACAATATCTCTCTTTTTGTATGCACTATTGTCATTAAAACCACATATCAAACTCCCAAAATGATTACAATATCATGTCTACAACTTTAAACATGTTATATGGTTTAAGAGTTCATCATATAGATCTAGCACTCAATCAAAAGCTATAGAAACAATAACATAGCATTTGTTAAAGGTGGTCCATGGCTTTCCAAACGAGGCTTTTCCATGATAGTTTCCAATGGTAACTAACCAACAACATGATCATATACGTCATATGTGCTAAAGGGTTTGAGGTTATCTTGATTGCAGATTAGGGCATCCAACATGCATGGAGGAAAATGAACTGTTAGGGCATCCAACATGCATGGTGGAACATGAACTGTTGACTTTACTCCATATCCATTGGATGTCCCAAATCTACAATCAAAATAAAGACACCCTATTAAAAATGGTCAATGACTTCCAAACTAGGCTATGTCAACAACATGATCATATAAATCATACTTATTGGAACATAGTTCAACCTCTATTAAATCAAGATGTCCTAAATCTACAATCAAAATAAAGATACCCTATTAAAAATGGTCAATGACTTCCAAACTAGGCTATGTCAACAACATGATCATATAAGTCATACTTATTGGAACATAGTTCAGCCTCTATTAAAACATTGTTCAACCTCATGTGAGGATAAGAAAGATGATGCTCCGCAATTCATATCTTACTAATTGGATTTCATATGCCAAAGCCTATAATTGAGGGCATAAAGAATAGAATGGATAAAATTGAGTTGAATTGCAGTCAACACATGAAAATTTATGTTTAGTATCTAAATATCTTGAAAAGAAAAGAGACAAAGGTATCAAGAGAAAGTAAATAAAGTGGAATAACAACATAAATAGTGATACCCCTTACAACAAATCCAATGGTTTTTGTCTATGTGATCTACCCATGGAATATTGGCATCCATTGTAATCAACGCAATATTGGCATCCATTGTATTCAACGTCCCAGACTCCAAAATCGACAAAGAAGAAGAAAAAGGAACACATTCTTCAATTAAAACAAAAACGAACATATTCTTCATCTAAAATTAATGTTGTTGACTTTTGTATTAAAAACCAAGGGGACTCCACCGAATTAGGATAAATAGGGTAAACACAAGTTCTGTTGTTATCTGTTACTAAAAATGATGATGATAACCGAGGAGATGGTATATATTTTTGGGGAATTCACTTCTTAACTTTGCAACGGTTAAATAATTCGGATAGTGCTACAATAGTAAATGTAGCCATGTGGGTGGTGCTTGGCTTTGTATTACACTGGTGAAATCATTATTCGGATGGAGGGTAGGAATTCAAAATTAAACATTTGAAAATTTTATTACTTTTTTTTCTTAAACATTTGAGAATTTTATTACTTGTTTTTTAAAGAAAGAATGTTAATCATCATCCAAATTTTGTAACAGTATATTTATTGAAAAAATTGTCGCAAACAATTTGTCCCTCAAATTCCATCCCCACTCAAATAATTTACAAAAAAATGATATGCCTATTAGTGAAATACAACAACTTGTTACTACTATCTAAACACAGTTTGTTCCTAATAAATACCAGAATCACAAAGATGATCAGTATCTCCTAGCATACATGAAATTTTATGATCTTCGCAATTTTCCCAAGAATATTTCTGTCAGGTTCATTATTTAAATCTGGAACAAAATGATTTTGTCATAGTGCACTATTTAAATGTTTTTCCTCAACAAATTGTCTGTTTGGTCCTATACAAACTAGGACAACTCAGTGGTAACATTTTAAAATGTATTTTGTTGACATTATTGAAATATCTCATAATGAAATCTGATATTTTTGTCTGTATGTTAATGTCTCTTAGAATTTTTTCAAATTTTTGGTTATGTTTGTTTTAATATTGTTTTTATAAGTAAATAATATGTATCCTATAATAAAGTATTTAATGTTGTATATGTTGGAATATATATAGTAAAGTATTTAATCTTGTATATATTGGGATATATACAATTTTTTTTCAACATAAACATGGTTAAATACTTTGCTGTAGAATACATATTGTTTGTCATTTTCATTAGAGAAAACCTCATAAATCATATTGTTATTTTTTTTTAACGTCATTCATTTTTGTTAACTTCATTGTTTCTTTTCTTTCAAAAAAGTGAATTGTTCAATATCATTGAATATGAAAACCTGTTTGTTGTATATAATTGAATATGAACACCAATTTATAGATTAGATTATCTTACCAATAAATTATTGTTTGATGACAATACTGACACTGACATGCCATCATATGCACCTAAAGAGACTCCTAGAAATTTTGAAGAATTAACTTTTGATGCAGAACAAGTTTTAGCCTCTCTTAACATGATGTCAGATTTCTCTGATTACTCTACAGATGAAAATCCTTTTTGTCAAAAAGGAAAAGGTAGCGTCCTTAAATCTTTTGTTTCCAAAAGCAAAGAAAGTGACGACTCTAACACAGAAGCTGATAAATCCGAGTCTACAAATATTTCCAAAATGAGTTGATGGGAGAATCTAAAACAGATGAAGAAACAGAATGGATTTAATATGCCAAAGATGATCAAATAGATGCTAAATCTTTAACTAAAGAATGGATGGCACACAGTTTGATTCTTCGCTTGTTGAAATCCGTGGGTAAGAATATCTTTCATGAAAAAACAGAATGAATTCTTCGCTATTAATCTTTTGTTGAAATCCATATGTAAAAATACTTTTAATGAGCGGAAATCAGGATTCTCAAACCCGGATTTGCTGTAACTATAAAAGCCAGCTTCAACTTTTTAAGTAAAAATTGTTAAATCCCTACCAGTAGGTCGAATATGGATGTTTCCATGGTTTTAGAAAGAGAATTTCGTTGCAATCATGTTGATATAATCCGTCAGTCCATGTCGCACTGTTTTTTTTTTTTTGTCCATGTCGCACTGTTTTTTGAAAGCATGACTTGAATGACAAGAGAAGAATCTAGGCAGCCAGATTTGGTTCAACAAAATCATGACGTAGTCCCAAAAAGTACAATTTATTCAACTTACACGACACAAAAGTTTATAAGATAAAAAACCATTTTATGCAAAATTACATGACATAGGACTTATGCCAAAATACACAATACCTTTCACACAAATAAAGTATCAAGTGGTACATAGTACCTTTTACATCATTATTTATGTGTGCACATTTTTCAAACAAATTATTATGCGTGGAAATCATAAAGACCAATGGGTTATGTTTTTTTTAATATTTATATATTTATGATAGATTGTATGAACACTTTGAGAATTGGTTTTACTGTATCTATTTGGTTAAGATATTGTTTTTACTACAGGTGAAAGTTTGCTTTCTTGGAGATCACCATATGGTTATTTTAGGTGGCATGTTTTTATTTGAATAATTTGTTGGACACACCTACCACACTTAAGGGGGGTGAATGAGTGTGGGGCTCTTTTTCCCAAAACTTCCCTCTTGCACTAAAACTCATCAATTAGCATTCAACATTTATTCATTACCCATTGTTGTCATTTATAACTAGTTAGATGTGAGCACATATCAACAACATATATCAGCAGTATATCATCAACAAGTCATCATCACAATGAACACAAAGAACACAAGATGTATGTAAAATTTTCTTTTTATTACGGACTACAATCCTTGGGGTTTATCAGCGACAACTGAATAGAGTACAACTCTACAAGAGCACCAGCTCTATATGCAAGACTCAACTTACATTCTCAGCACCAACTGAGATGAGACAACAATCCTCAACAGATATCAATCTATCAACAGGTACACGACCTGTCAGTAGTGCAGCCCGCGTGTGCACGTGCCCTGGCTCACTATAGCCCGCGTGTGTAAGCAGCCAGTGTATAATGTAACAAGCGTATGCTTCGGAGAAACTAGGGTTTTGCTTTGCTTCACATGCTCAGATCCTCTGCAACCTACAATCACTTTCTCTTCTGTCTTCCACTGTCCATACTGACCCACAGCTAGTCACAACACATCCAAGCTCTCCAATAGCTTGCTCATGCTCCACAATAAATCAATATGAATGCTATCTCAATCATGTATAAACAACTAGTATACCATAGCAATCATGTCACTACTGAATCACAAGAGTGTTGCTCACTCCATCAACCAAATCAACCAAACTGAACCACATCATATAAGCCATACCAAGAATGCCCTAAGCATTCACAACATATCAAACAATAGCATCCATCAAGACAATAATGTAACCATACCAGTGTCTTAGTGATAGATCTGAGGCCATAGAATGCAGATCTGGAACCTGCCTCATCATCTAAGAACTTGGCACCAGCTCAAACAAAAATCTCCATGATTTTATCCACTCCACGCTCCCTGTACACAATCAACCCGTGTGTACACTCACCCTATACACAGCCATCCCGCATGTACATGCACCCTATACACAGACAGCCCGCGTGGACATAAGAAAATAGGGTTTTCTGTGAATACGAGAATTTTGTCGTTGAGATCTCCGACATTGCCGAAACTTTGATGTGTCCATGAGATCCTCCTCTCGCTCTCTTCCTCAAAATAGATCTCCAATCATGCTCAAGAGATCCACACCAATAGGATGCTCTCACAAGAAGCTCTCCATCAATACTCCACAAGATATTCACAAGAAGCTCTCCATTGATCCACAAAAATGATTCTTACCACATGTACTTTTTACAAGAGATCCTAGCTTCTTATTTATACTTTCATATTCTATGTCACTTAACCCATTTTTAGGTTACTTAACCCATTTCTAGGTCACTTAACCTATTTTCCTTATTTTAGGGTTAACCACTTTCAATGAATAGAAAGTTCTCCAATACTTTATTATTTAAATATTCCTTCTTGATTTTGTCACTTCATTTTATCATTTAAATAATCTTTCTTGATTTTGTTACTTTACTTTATCATTTAAATAATGATTTATTCTTTTCAAGCACTTTGACTTCTTTGACCTTTTGGGGCTTCAAGCCATCATATAAGGGTCCTTCAACTTCGTAGAGCCATAACTCTCAAACCGTGAGGCGTTATGTGACATTCCACATACCACCGGAAATGGTATGTCAAGCACTATCCATCTAGAATAGTTTCACCAACACCTTCATTGATCTTCATCTCATTAATCCACATGCAAGAATGGGTCCTCCAACCGTTCTTCTAGGATAATTCAATCCATAAAGCGTCTTCCCGTGAGGGCTTTCACCATAAGGGGACCACATTGGAGTTCATCCATTTGTGCACCTTATCAACCATGATAAGACAATAATGATACATCTTTGCATCAATTCACCACTGCATCATATATATAAACTATGCATCATGTATCAAATGACAACTCATTGATCTATCTTCATCAATGCATCATATCAATGATCCATCTTTATCAATTGATTTCCACTTGGACATCTATCATTCTCATTAAGGGCATCATATCAATGATCCATCTTTATCAATTGGTTTCCACTTGGACATCTATCATTCTCATCAATGCATATTCATTGTTGATCAATCAATGACATCAATCAAACCAAACCATTTGCATCAATGACGTATGATCCGACAATATCCCACATAATCAAACCATTGGCATCAATGACAACATGATCCAACATAATTTTCCTTGAATAATACTCATGAGTGAGCCTCTATTCACAAAAGAAGTCAATGATAGGTTTTCCCAGGGTGTGCAAAAAAACTTACTTTGAGAAGGCGTTGGCTAAAAGTTCTACCTTTTGGGTTTTTTGGTTGGAATCCAGCCATGTAAATTTGGAAAAAATAACTATTTTCTGTTGTTTAAATTGCATTTCTGAATGCATAAATGGATTTAGAATGCTTAAAAACCTTGGGCCACTCAGATTATACAAACTTAGCTACTCAAATCTACACATCCAATCATTCACCACCGGATTTCGGGAAAAAACAAATGGAAAAAATTGTCGAAAAACAACCAAAAGGTAGAATGTTTAGACCACTGCCTTTGAGAATATAGAACATGAATACTATTCATGTTCAAAGAATGCTTGTGTTAGAAGTCACAATAAAGGGATGTTGGTGTAGTTTTTCAACATTTAAAATATTTAATACCTTAAGAAAGGATATATATATATATATATATATATATATATATATATATATATATATATATATATATATATAATGGATTTTTTTTGGAGTACAATTGTTAACAAAAAGAGCAAAAGTGAGAGCACAATGACGCAATTGATTCCATAAATGATATATTTATTATCTCGATAGCCAATTTCACTTTCCTCTTCGAGGGGGAAACTTCTAGCAGAGCATAGCTCAAGTGAAAAATACTTTTCAAGACAAAAACAATTCATGCTTTCTACTCCTATTTATACTATTTCTATCTTTTAGAGAACATCCTAGAGGAAAAACTTTCTAGAAGAGAAACCCTCTATTAAGTATTGTTATATTAGACATGCTCACATTATTACATAGGCCTTATTTACTAATGTCAACCTTTATTACGTAGAAAAACATATCATGCTATCAACTTGAGGGGTTAGGGAGGTTAGGACCATAACATGCCCTCCCCATTGAAAAAACAACCTTGTCCTTAAGGCTTGATATGTGGAAATTGTTGCAAAATGGTAGTTGGCTCCCATGTGGCATCCTCTAATTGTGTATCCTTCCACTGAAGTAAAACTTCCTTGATTGTGTGTTGATGCATATGACACTCGCAATTGTCTAAGACTACTTAGGATTGCAGCCAAATGGAACATTCTTCTTCGAATTCAAGGAGACTAGTTTGAGTTTCGCACTTAGTTCCAATCACTTTCTTTAAGAAAGAAACATGAAAAATAGGATGGAGCTTAGAGTAACTGGGGAGAGCTATCTTGTAGGCTACATGTCCCACACACTTGAGAACTATATAATGTACATAAATTTGAGAGAAAATTCTGACATTGATTTTCTTTGATGGATGTTTACTTATAAGGTTGCAAACGAAGAAACACATGCCCCCCTTCAACAAATTGGAATTCTAATTGACCATGATCGACTTGTTGCTTTTGTTTGACAGTTGGTTGACATTGATTTTAACCCTTAGAGAATTCGAGATACCCCAAAGTTGTGGTCAAGATTGATCGTGAGTTAATTGTCATTGATGTCAACAAGAGTGGTTGATGCCAGTAGATGTGGTGGGTGCATTTGATGAAGTCTACACGAATCCCCATAGGTGTGGTCATGAGACCTGAAGTAGTTTGAGGAATAAGGACATGAAGGACAATGCAAATGTAGGTAACACACTCATATATGAGTAGTCATCATCGTGTTGTTTCTGGTGATAGGTGGTATACCACGTGGTTCCTCACGGTTAGGGATATATTCCCTCATGAAGTTGGAAGCCCCGAAGAATGGCCAAGAAGCCCCTAATTGGTTACAAGTCACTAATGAAAGGTAAAAATTGTTGCAACAAGAAAGTTCAAGAAGCCCTAAGATTAACGAGAGAAGTTACTTGGAAAATGTATAAATACACCTCAAGGAGTCTCTCATAAGGATACACACACATTCATTGAATATCTATCTTATGTGAATATTTTGGTCTATTGGCGAATCTGAGGTTGAGTATGAGAAAGTGGATAAAGTGCGAAGGAAGAGAGAAGTTTCGGAGGTGCAAAGAGCTAGGGTTTTTTGTATCCCTAATTAACCAAGACCTCGCAGGTCAGCTTGAGGGTGTCACACGAGGAACCCCTGTGGGTTTCCTAGGGCTCGTCACGCGAGGCCCCACACAACAAGTAGTTTTTTTCCTGCGAGGACAAGACAAAAGTGGAGGAGAGATGCTTGTGCCATGTTTTTGATGCCCTGGTTGATTTATTTTTCTGATATCTGATACAACAGGTCAACTACAGGTTACATGTATGTTTATGTGTTATTTTTAGGGATACATGTTGATAATGTCATGGTGCATACTTGAGGCATGTTTGGTATATTTTTTGAGGCATTGACACATGATTGAAGCACATCTTAGATGCCTAGTGTTGGCACTTGAATGAGGTACAATTTTGGATGTTGTTTATACATGGTTGAAGTTCACACTTGGTATATGGTAGCACATGTATGAGATACACCTCTTGGTGATGTTGGTATTTGGTTGAGGTACACCATTGATAATACTTGCTTGGTATATCTTATATGGTTGATGATAAAGTGCATGGTTAGAGGCACTTGTTGGGGATATTGGTACAAGCTTTGGTACTTTGTTGAGGCACTTCATTGTTGATATCTTATGACACATGGTGCATGGGATGATTGCGACATATCATGAGTGATATGGTATGTGGTTGAGGTACATCTCATGGTACATGATTTATGGTACATGTTGGTACATGGTTGGTATAGGTTGATGTACATGATTGATGTAAATGGTATGGTACATGTTGATGTGCATGTTTGATGCATGGTTGGTACAAGTCGATGCACATGATTGATATACATGTGCATAGTTGATGCATGGTTTGTGTTAGTGACATTTCTTGCACAGGGATGTTTTCCTCTCCGATTTGAAGCCTCTAATGTAAACACATGGAAGTGGGATTTTGAAAGCCGGTCAGGTGAGTTTTATTCAAAGGCCACAACCATAAATGTCAAAGCGAGCCTGATCATGGACACGGGAAATAGAAAAAGAGATCTAGAACGTCCGTCTGAGAAAGGACGCGTGGCAGGAGATCGACGTCATCGGGGAAGTCTCGACAGGGAAGCGTCCATCAGTAGCTTGAAGCCATCGGGATATCGGGGATCTTGGGGATGAGTGATTTGTGCACTTCAAAAATGCGAACCGTGAAACCCCGATGGAGAGTATGGTCAAGGGCATATGGTAGTGGTCACTTGGACCAGGGCCTAGTCAAAGGGCTAGCACGGAAGGAGCGCATCGGGGATCAGAGGATCGGGAGTTTCGGGTACATGTGAAACTCGGCACTGCAAAACCTGAAACCCCGATGAGAGTTGTTGTTGTGGTCACATAGGGCCATAGTATAGCCAGGAGGACTAACCCATACACGTGCTCATCGGAGAATCAGTGATCGGGAGTTCAAAGGGTCAAGAACTCTTGAAAACGGGGAACGCAAAACCCCAAAACCCAATACAGAGTCGGGAAAAAGTCACGGTGAAGTTTAGGAGACCATGAGGAAAGAAGAAGAGCCCTGTGGACTGGGTCGGGTTTTCATCAGGGATTCCACTTAGGGATCTAAAGAGCCGCTTCAGCTCAGCAGAAAAGGAGAAAGAGGGTGGGTGAAGCCTTGCGTCACCCATTTATTGCAGAGTATGGAGGTCCCGGCTGAAATTTACCCAGGAGGCGTATGACAGGGGAGCAGAGGACAGATTTGATTGAGGCAGACTGATAGCCCATCTTGACAGAGAAGCTCCTCAATGTCAAGCATTGAATTCATGATATGATCGCGCCTTCAGCGCCTGAGTCAGCTCCAAGCATATGTAGGCATTTTTTCCATTTTGTAATGATCGATGGTTGAGCAGAGCTCCCGGTTGTAAAGTTTTAATGAAGCACTGTTATTCTGGTTATGCATGAACTTTTGAGACTTCTTTCCTTATGGATGCCAGTTTCTTTCACGTCTCTGTTTACACTGTGTTAGAACAGCTCGAAATTGGAGGATCCAGTCAAGTTGTAGCTGTTATAGAATGATGTTGTAATGGATCACTGTAATAGTTACGTTGTCTCTGATCAGTTCTTGTGATTTTATCAGCGCTGAGTGACTTGGAATTGGAGGATCCAGTCAAGTCCCTTTTTCAGTTTCTTGAGACCCTGAACCAAGAGGATCTTGTATTCAGGGTCTTTCTTCTGCAAACTGCTGAAAGCCTGTTGCCCAAAGTTGTTTGTTCACCTTCCTTACCAAGTCTTCCACCTGCTCATCTTTTAATCAACCCACTGGCTAAAGTTAGGTCAAGACCTCCTTGGTCCCATACATGCTAGACCCAGTCTCTGAGTTAGGGTGATATCTCCTCGAGCCTTTATCTCCATTCGATCATCCCTTTATAAACAAATCGTGACATTAAACCGATGGGTGTCGGGCTCTGCTCCTGCAAGCAATCCAGGAGTGACTTCCGACGCTAACATTTCTGGCGCCATTGCCGGGGATGAAGTTGAAGATTTTCCCTGGGCAGAATGACAACGATCAACTGATTCTGAAGGTGCATCAGAAATCAGAATTACTCAGATTGCTACTGTGCACCTGGCAACTCCACTGTGGCAACTCCATTGTTTCCACTTTACTGTTTCAGTTGTGGCCACTGTTGGCACACCTGAAAGCTGACCTAGAGGATCTTTCTCGAGAAGGTTTCAGCGGCTGCTTTCTCAGCCTGAGAAGTTTCCTGGGGTAACGATAATGTTAATATCTGGCCTTTGATGGTGAACAAGGACCAGACACATTTGAAGCTTCACATTTTTCACCTGGTGACTCCATGATTCAAGGATCGATTGGCGACTTCACTGGTTCAATATGGAGAAAATCCTTGCTCCCAGGTTTGCTCCTTTTAATTTTTCTGTTATTCCTTGTTTTTCTAATGTTGTCCCCTCTATGGATGAATGGGGTGATTATTTTCCCATATTTGGAAAGTGTGAAGAGGAAAACCTTGCTCAGCACCTCAGTGAGTTTCATGAACTCATGCGTCAGTGGGAGATACATCATGAGGATGTGTTACTAAAGATGTTCATGTTCTCGTTAGCAGGAGATGCACGTAAATGGTACCATTCTTTACCCCCTGCTAGCATTTCTTCTCTCCATGGATTCCATGCATCTTTCACCACCTATTGTCAGAGGATGTATCCCCCTGAGTTAATTTGTCATAATTGTTGTGAGGGATACCGCAACTCTATACAAGAGAAAGTTGTTTCCGACGAAAGCTGTGGGGAGGATCTTGATGACCTGGATCAGAACTCAGTCCTTTCTCCTCCCCATTCATCTGCATCCAAGGCAGGTTATGAAAGTGATGAGGTTCCCAGGGAGGAGGATGGCGCCCTGAGTAAGCTGATGGAGCAGGTGAAATATCTCTCTGCCAAATTAGAAGGGTTGAAGTATGAAGACTGCGCAGAGGATTTTCCAGTCCTTGAGGCAGATGCTCTGAGCAACTCTTTTGAAGAGATTGTTGAAGATTTATTAGGTGAGTTAGCATCTGCCCCCGATGAGCTTGCTGTCTCAGATCGAAGCGATGAAGTGGTAGTTGGGGAAGAAGACTGTTCTCTTTTTCTTCACAAGATTTCCCATGATGTATTTACATTTGGGATTGAAAAGGAGGATCTGGAGATCGTTCCTTTTTTGCAAGATGAAGAAGTCTGGTGCTCACCCAGTTTTAATGACTATTCAGTTGAGGAGAAGTAGAGACCCACATCACAGATTGATGACCTGGGTAGCAGCTAGCTCGTGTATGACAGCTATGAATCAGGTTCTGAGCTGGACACCCAGAACTTCCAAAGGAAGACTACAGAGCCTTCTCCTCTGTTCACAAATGAAAGACAATACGAGGAAATCAGCCCTCCTGAGCATCCAATTGAAAAGAAGATCTTTCCCATAGGTCCTATCTATGATGATTATGACTCTGACCCTTGGGAGAGCCGAGAAGAGGCACCAGAAGAACCAGAGGAGCAGTCGAAGATGTAGTTTACAGACTGCGCAGAGCCAGTCAGCGAGTAGCTACCACCTGAGATCAGCGGGCCTACTTCAGTTATTCACCCACCTGTGGATATCAGAGACATTCGGCTGCGTGTGAAAAACTGTGTGGCAGAAGAGGCTGTATTTCTCCGATTTCTTGGAAATGGCCACTCATTCGATGACCCTGTCAACAAATACATGGAGTGGCATTTCTCCTATGCCTTGGAGTTGCCCTATTTCATCTCAACTCCAGCCTGTAAGGAGGAGTTGATGGGTGTAACCGTTCTGCTGTCACGGCTACACCATCTGCTGATGATCATTGACAGAAGGAACGAGCTTCTATCCAGGAAGCTACTTGGATGGCTATGGTGGAAGTTTTCTTTCACCTAGCTCATGTAAGATGTTTTATTAGCATTAGGACTGTATATAAATAAGCTCCTTTGAGCACATAGCATTTATTTTGTTTTTCTTTATTGTTTCGACCTATATTTTTAGAAGCGGGATGTTTTGAGCTTGACTCCATAGCCCAACAACAAGGCACTGAAGCTGCGGAATGAGTCCTTAGAGCATCACAGTGACGACTCTATCCCCCATGGAGCCTAATGTTAGTGACATTTCTTACACAGGGATGTTTTCCTCTCCGATTTGAGGCCTCTGATGTAAACACATGGAAGTGGGATTTTGAAAGCCGGTCAGGTGAGTTTTATTTAAAGGCCACAGCCATAAACGTCAAAGCGAGCCTGATCATGGACACGAGAAACAACGAAAGAGATCTAGAACGTCCGTCTGAGAAAGGATGCATGGCAGGAGATCGGCGTCATCGGGGAAGTCTCGACAGGGAAGTGTCCATCAGTAGCTTGAAGCCATCGGGATATCGGGGATCTTGGGGATGAGTGATTTGTGCACTTCAAAAATGCAAACTGCGAAACCCCGATGGAGATTATGTTCAAGGGAATATGGTAGTGGTCACTTGGACCAGGGCCTAGTCAAAGGGCTAGCACGGAAGGAGCGCATCGGGGATCGAAGGATCGGGAGTTTCAGGTACATGTGCAACTCGGCACCGCAAAACCCGAAACCCCGATGAGAGTTGTTGTTGTGGTCACATAGGGCCATAGTATAGCTAGGAGGGCTAACCCATACACACGCTCATCGGAGAATCAGTGATCGAGAGTTCAAAGGGTCAAGAACTCTTGACAACGGGGAATGAGAAACCCCAAAACCCAATACAGAGTCGGGAAAAAGTCACGGTGAAGTTTAGGAGACCATGAGGAAAGAAGAAGAGACCTGTGGACTGGGTCGGGTTTTCATCAGGGATTCCACTCGGGGATCTAAAGAGCTGCTTCAGCTCAACAGAAAAGGTGAAAGAGGGTGGGTGAAGCCTCACATCACCCATTTATTGCAGAGTATGGAGGTCCCGGCTGAAATTTACCCAGGAGGCGTATGACAGGGGAGCAAAGGACATATTTGATTGAGGCAGACTGACAACCCATCCTGATAGAGAAGCTCCTCAACGTCAAGCATTGAATTCATGAAATGATCGCGCCTTCAACGCCCAAGTCAACTCCAAGCATATGTAGGCATTTTTGCCATTTTGTAATGATCGATGGTTGAGCAGAGCTCTCGGTTGTAAAGTTTTAATGAAGCATTGTTATTCTGGTTATGCATGAACTTTTGAGACTTCTTGCCTTATGGATGCCAGTTTATTTCACATCTCTATTTACACTGTGTTAGAACAACTCGGAATTGGAGGATCCAGTCGAGTTGTAGCTATTATAGGATGATGTTGTAATGGATCACTGTAATAGTTACGTTGTCTCTGATCAGTTCTTGTGATTTTCTCAGTGCTGAGTGACTTGGAATTGGAGGATCCAGTCAAGTCCCTTTTTCAGTTTCTTGAGACCTTGAACCAAGAGGATCTTGTATTCAGGGTATTTCTTCTGTAAATCGCTGAAAGCCTGTTGCCCAAAGTTGTTTGTTCATCTTCCTTACCAAGTCTTCCACCTGCTCATCTTTTAATCAACCCACTGGCTGAAGTTAGGTCAAGACCTCCTTGGTCCCATACATGCTATACCCAGTCTCTGAGTTAGGGTGATATCTCCTCGAGCCTTTATCTCCATTCGATCATCCCTTTATAAACAAATCGTGACATTAAACTGATGGGTGTCGGGCTCTGCTCTTGCAAGCAATCCAGGAGTGACTTCCGATGCTAACAATTTGTACAAATTAATGTACATGGTTGATGATTGATGTACATGGTTTGGTGATGTTTGAGAATCTTGTTGAGAGGTGTTCTTAGTGTTCGAGGATCTGGTTTTGTATCAGTGACAGTGATAGGTTGGTGATAGTGATAGGTTGGATATAGTGATAGGTTGACAACTTACATGTTGATGTGACAATGGCGGTGATAGTGGTAGTGACAATGACAATGGTAGTTATTTTTGTAGTGACAGTTGGTCTATATTTATATCTTAGGGCGACAGGAAGGGGAAAGGAAAGAGGGTTGTAGCCTCCTTCTGGTTGGTGCCAGAGAACATAGGGAGTTGGATCTTCCTTCGGGTTGGAGCCTGAGAATCAGGGGGTTTTAGCCTCCTTCTGGTTGGAGACAAAGAATTCAAGGAGTTGTAGCTTCCTTCAGGTTGGAGCATATAAAGAGGGGGTCATAGCGTCCTTCCAGTTGTAGCTAGAGAATTGGAAAGTTGGTGCTTCCAATGAATGTATTCTAGACAATATATAATAAAGAATTGTGTTGTTTTCTCCCATTTGGGTTTCCATGTAAATTATGGTGCACTATGTATTTGATGTGATGTTTCTTATGTTTATATGCTCATTATATATTGAATACAATCATAGATGATACATTGATGATATACTATTGATAAGAATGAAGTTTATATATTGTGGTTAAAAGCGGTAAAAGTGCTCATACTAATTCACCCCTCCCTCCCTCTCAGTATTCCAAAAGCAGCATGTGATTTTGAACCATGACCAAATTCTCTTTGGCGGTAAAGAGAATGGAAAATCAGATTGTAAGGGTGTTTTTTATTCCTTGGACCTTGGAGACACTAGGAAGGTAGGAGAATATAGAAGGTGGATTTTGACTGTAGACCACCTCAAAGGAGTCACGTGAGAGACAACATGATAATATGTGTCATACCACCATTCAAATAGTGGTAACCAATTATCCCATTGTATTTGTCTATCTGACACAAAACACCTCAAATATGTTTCCAAGTACTTATTGGCATCTTCAATTTAACCATCAATATGAGGATGATAGGCTATGTTGAGATGTAATTGGGTTGCCTAGAGCTTGAACAATTCTTTCCAAACATTGTTGGTGAACGTTGGATCACAATCAGAGACAATAGAGTGGGGTATTCCACGAAGTTTGAAGATATTATCCATGAAAATTTGAGCCACTGTGGATGTTGTGAATGGGTGTTGGGGTGCACATATATGAGAATAATTGGAAAGACAATCAATGCCAACCATGATGATTGATTTATTTCCAAATTTGGTAATCCGACAATGAAACCATATAAATATCCATCCATATAGAATGTGGAATAGGGAGATGTTAGAGTGCACATGGAGTTTTTACTTTTTTTCCCTTGTTGCATTGATGAGTATCACATTCGACCATAAAAGTGTGGATTCCCATTTTCATTCCTTCCCATAAAAAAAAAAGGTTTGATCCTTTCATATGTTTTGTGAAAACATGGAAGTCTGACTATTGGTGAAGCATGAAGTTCAAAGAGCACAATGGATTTAAGCTGAGACTGCTTGCTTAAATATAAACAACCTTTATAGTGAAGCTCCTCATTGTGCCAAGAGTATCTTGAAGATTCATGAGGATCTTGTTTCAATTGATGGATCAAGAGAGAATGTTTGGGATCTTGGAACCATTATTGGCGAACTTCTTTTAACCAATATGCTACGATGAAGGAGAAGGAAAAAAGGAACCCATTTTCTTCATATTTCCTTGAAAGAGCATCAACAACCAAATTCTATTTTCCCTTCCTGGAAATGACCTCATAATCATAGTCGAAAATATTGGTCAACCATTTTTGTTGCTTAGGGGATTAAATTCTTTGTTCCAAAAATTATTTGAGGCTACGATGACCAACCTTAATTTGGAATTGTTTCCCCAACAACTAAGGATGCTAAATATCCATTGCATTTGGAATAACCAACATTTCCTTTTCATAGGTGGATTTTACCAAGTGTCTCTCAAAGATTTGTTTTCTAGTGAAAGCCAAAGGAATTCCATATTACATGAGAAGGACCCCAATTCCCTTCCTGGAAGAGTCACATTCAAGAAAAGAAGTCTTTGTGAAGTTAGGCAATGCCAAAATAGGAGTCGTACACATAGCGTCTTTCAAGGCTTGGAAGGATTGATCAATGAATCAAGTTCAACTAAAAGAATTCTTTTTAAGAAGAGCAATGAGGGGGGTTGAAATTTTTCCATAGTTTTGAACAACCTTGTGATAATATCCAGTTAAACCCAAGAAACCTCTCAAACTTTTAAGAGTTTTAGGATGGGGTCAATCCTTCATAGCTTCTATTTATTTAGGATCCACATGGACACCATCCTTGACAACAATATGGCCTATGTGTTTGAATTTTGAAGCTCTAAAAGCAAATTTAGAATGTTTAAGAAAGAATTTGTGCTGAGATAGTAAAAATAAGACTTGATCCAGATGGGCTAGATGGGATTTCCAAGTTTTACTATAAATGAGGATATCATCAAAGAAGACTAATAGAAAGTGACGGAGAAAAGGGAATACGACATTATTCATGAGGCTTTAGAAAGGTTGTGTTACACAGACCAAAGGGCATGATCGATAACTCATGATGGCCTTTACAAGTTCTAAAGGAAGTTTTGGGAATATCAACCTCTTTCATACATATCTGGTGGTATCTAGAACATAGATCAAGATTGGTAAAGAATTCAACACCACTTAGTTGACCCAAGATATCTGTATGTTTTAACCTTGTACAATATTTACTGCAAACAAATTTTCAGTAAAAGAACAGAAAATATACAATGGCAAATACAAACATCACACAAAGATTTTTCCGCTAGAAACCCATACCGGGAAGACCAACATATTATATATTCATTCATAGTGTTACATTGTTTACAATAAAATATACATATAGAAGCCAGCGAAATCCAAAACCCTAACCCAATGACCTGGATTAGTCAACAACCCTAATTCCTGAACTGAAAATAGAAAACCATTGGCAAAAGCCATGTGTCGAAAAACTACCCAAACATGTGACACGTTTCCCAAGGAAAACAAAATTTCTTGGGGTAGTTTCCCTCGAACCCCCATGTGGGGGGATTTCTCCCCCCTACACCCCCCAAGAGGGGGCCTAGCAGCTCCCCCTCAAACCCCCCTATGCGCTCGATGCAATGCAGACACTACTACTCATGCAAAGAATATAACACATACCCAACATTCTCCCACTTGTTGTTTTGTTTGCATATAGGGGGTTACAGGGTTACATAGTCGACAATCCAAGGAAACAATGCCCATGGATCATCTACACCAAGAGAAATTCTCAGTGCTCATAGATTTTGTTAATGAATCTGCAAAATTCTTCAAAATGTCCACCTTCATCAACAATACTTTATTTTCTTCAAGCATGTCTCTCACAAAGTGATATTGAATATCAATATGCTTTGTCTTTGAATGATAAGTTGGTTTCTTCGCCAGAAAAATTGCACTTTGACTGTCACAATCTATTCTTACAGCTTGATGTACCAAACAATATTTGTAACCATATTGCTTCCTTACTTCCATGAGTGGCTTCCATGTATTCATCTTTTGTAGTTGAAAGTGCCACTACATTCTATCTTTTGCTCATCCAACTTATTGCTCCTCCAAACAAGCTAAACACATGCCCACTTGTAGATATCCTATGATCCAGATCTCCAACCCAGTCTGCATCCACAAATCCATGTATATCCACCACTCTGTTCGATCCTGGTCTTCCTTGGTAGGAAAATCCGTAGCTAGCAGTGCCACGCAAATACCTGAAAACCGTTTTTAATGTTATCCAATGCTCCTTCCTTGGATTTGACATATACCTACTCAAAACTCCTAGAGATTTTTCCCCAAAGATTTTTCCCCTAGAGATTTTCCCCCTAGAAATCCACTGTATTAAGTTCGCGTATTATGTGCGGTGGGATTTATCTTTTTCCATATACCCCTAGTTGTAGCAGGGGTGCTAGTGAGTGGGAGTGTGGGTGGGATGGTGGGGATAAGTATGGGAATATGCATCAGGATTCCTTCTATTTGGGGAGGGAGGGATGGTTGAGTGACCATCTCAGGCATATGTAGATACCAGACTAGGATTGCTAGCACCATATTAGGAAGGGTGAGCATTGCGGCTACCTGGAAATCTTGTACACCCGGTGGGGGGTAAAAGAAAGGGATTTGGGTAATGGCTTGGGGGACTGTTTCCCAAACTGGGATATGGCCCTGGGGGAGGAGAAGATCAGGAACATGTAGATCTGGACAAGTTCCAGGAGATTCCTGAGGGAGGATTTCTGCAACTAGTGGGATGTTAGGGATGAAAGAGGCCTTGGTGGGAGAGATAGTATCTTCAGTTGTTGTTCCATTGGTAGAGATGACACATACTTGTGCTGAGGGATGGATGAGTGGTGGTGCTCTGTGGTATGTCCCTAGAAAGGATGGGTCCTTAAAACTTTCGGGGCCCATCTCGATGACTGGATAGGAATCTAGATTAGTGTGGATAAAAGGGAGGATGCTGTCGATGTTGGATGAAGGGTTAGGCTCATAATGTGATACCTAATCGATGGTAATGATCTTTCTGTTATGAAGGAACATCATGGTTCGGAACATAAAAGAGGCGAATGACTTCATAACATACATGTAGCTACAACCAAACAAAATATTGTAGTCGAGTGGGGCATTGATAACCTCAATGTCAATAAGCATGGTTTTTCCCCTGAGTTTGATGGGGACATTTTGGAAGATCCCCTCGGGAGACGAGGGTTGTCCATCGTAAGCCCTCAGAGTAATGGCAGATGGTATTAGATCTGGAGAACCAAGTTTATTCTAGACGGTTTTGGACATGATGCATGTGGATGCACCTTCGTCAATAATGCAATGGTGGACTGTGATATTCCAGATTTTAACCGGTATTTGAAAAGCGACAAGAGCGGGGAGACGGGGTTCTCCATTGTCGATATCAAATGTGATGAGTCGAGTATCAGCATGGTTGACTTCCCCCAGAGTGGAAAGTAATGAATTCCATTGAGTAAGACAGGTTTGAAGAACTTCTAAGACTGACATGGAAGCGGGGGATTGTTCCAAGTCATCGACCAGACTATAATTGTGGGTTGCCCTTGCCTGAGGGTTGTTGACATTCCTTCGTAATAGGATGTGAGGGATGTGAATAGTTGTTTCAGTATTAGGGTGTGAAATCATCAAAGGTGAGCCAGACGTGACTAGGGTGGCCTTCGAGGTAGTGGGAGTAGGGTCAGAGGGTGCGCTTTATTGATGACTGCATGTTTGTAGAAGGACTTCTTCCTCACTAGTGAGGAGTATAGTGTGATTTGTAGAGAGTCCGGGGTTGACATATTGTCCCATATGTGGTGGGTCTGGATGCATCTCCTGTTGGGTGTTCATTACCCCTTGATGTGGTATGGGGTTTTGTAACACAGCTGGGGGGGTTGCTGCACATATTGTTGTGGGGCTTGTTGGGGAGCAGGTGGTACTAGGGGACATGGTCCATTTACAGATTCTTTCATCTGTTTGAAGTTCGCAATTTGGGGGAAATGGTGAGTATAATGGCCATACTCACCGCAAAGGGCACAGGGAAAGTTTGTCTGAATATTTTTGTTGTTATTCCCTTGGGGGTTCTAGTTCCCCTGGTTTTGGTTTCCTCCTGGCCCGGGATTATTATTGTTTCAATTTTTTCCTTTCTCTCTTGCATTGTTCGACTGATGGGATGGATTAGCCATATTCAGCTGTTCAAAATTTTGATACTGTTGAACGGGAGAGGGTTGAACAAAATTAACCCCAGCATATGGTTGTGCTTGCGGTGAAGGAATGGGCTCGGGGGGACCAGGGAATGGAAAGTATGGATTATTCTATGGTAATGATCCGTAGGATGAATAGGAAGGTGTGGTGCTTTCACTAGTGCTTAGGGTGTAAGAAAAGGTAGAGGGGGTACCAAAACTAGGTTGGGTCGCAGGGCGTATTGTGGGTGCTAGCGGTGGTCCACTGGTGGGTGGAGGAAAGGTCAAGGGGTATGGTTGTGGATAAGGGGGAGGATTATAATAAGGGGTTCCGCCATATGCTGGTGGATATTGAGGTGTTACATACATCAGTGGGTGTTGGAGATGTGAATTGTGGTGTGTAGTGGTACCAATCAATCCATCCATTGAGTGAGACATCCCAGGTTTTTCCTGACCAAATGGCACGGGTCTCGGGGAGTCAGGTAGGACCATATACAAGTACCTTGACTGTGAGTAAATGAGTTCAAACTGTTGGGCCTTGCTAATGGCTTCTTCTTCGGACTGGGGAAAGGTGGAAGCCACATCTTTGGCAAGGAGGGAAACAAGTGATTTGAGGAACCGATTGAGACATTGTTGTGGAGTAGCTTCAGCTTTGCAGAGACTATGTCGCTGACGCCATTCATGAATGTGGTCAGCGATGTGCATGGAGGAGGTTTGTTTAAATTCTGAGAGTAGTTTGAGGCCATTGTCATGACGAATTGGTAGTTGAAATAAGGTCAAGAATGCTTTGGCCAAGGATCCAAAGGTCACATGGGACCTAGATTTTTCTTCTGCATACCACTTAGTTGATGGGCCAGTGAGTGTACGTTGAAATAACCTCAATCGAACAGAATCATCCATGATGCTGTTTAAAGAGCACCATAAGTGAAAGGTCATGATATGGTTGGCGGGATCGTCTCCCACTTTTCCTTCAAACTTGGGGATTTCTGAAGGCAATTTAGTAGGCATTGCAGGCCATGTGGGGTCGTGCAATATAGGATCATTGGTGAGTTTAGTTGGATTCAGTATGTTGAGGGAAGCAAAGTATGGCATCTGAGGTGGTGGCGTAGGATTAGTTCCGACCATGGTGTGAGTGTTTTGCGTAACTAACCCTTAAGGGGGACTAGGTGGGTTTGTACTTCCCCCTTGAGAAGGTTGCCCCCCCGCTTCCATGTAAAGGAGAGTGTGGGGATGTTTGACCTTGGGAAGTGGACCCAAGAAAAGTGGAACCAAGAAAAGATGATCCCAAGATAGTAGCACTCATAGGGGTGTGAGAAAGTATGGTCGATGAGTTGGCAAGATTAGGAACTCCCCCTAGAATGGGAGGGATATTTAGCAAGCGTTTGGAACGATGGGGATTTTGTGGGTCCCCTATGATGTCCGACTAGCAAAGTGGATGTGTGCAAATGGTGATGAGAGAAATTAATGAACAAGATACTTTGTATAACTTGGACCTTCACAATATATCTCACAATCATATGTAATCACAAGAGCAACATACATAAATCAATTGATAAAGAAGCATACATGTGGGTAGGTGTATTTTGTCAGCGTGGGAGAACAAAGAAAACAAATGCTCATTTCATAAAAGATGTAACGTTCTTCCTCTCAAGCAAAACTGGACCTTCAAATAGCACTCAACAGTGGGGTCTGAATCCACCGGAAGAGGAACTAGTGAAGGATGAAGAAATCAGTTATAATGAGGGGTAGAGGGTGCATATCTCGAAAGAGCTGGTGATATTTCCCAATAGCCACACAAAATCCGATCAAGGTGCAATTGCATCCCACAATTGCCAACTGGGTAGATGTCCTAAAATTTGGTTACTAGGTACCTCGGTCAAAGTGCGAAATTTAGATTTTCGTCCTAAGAAATGGGTCACGGGCTGGATCCCATCCAAGAGGTGGGTGCCTCAAGGGGGGATGCACAGAACAACCGGACCTCGGTCTTCGACCCTTCATGGGTATCTCCCTGCCTTATGGCGTTAGGAACACTTGACTTGGAGGATTTAAAGTTCCCTATTTGACAACTTCTATTGTTTGAAGATGTGAGAACTAGATAACGAGGAGTTATTTGGATGCCTATGCCCAAAATCCTACCTAGACTAAAAAATTTCTTTTGGCACCTCCTGTGGAGTAAATCTTAGTGAGTTCTTAGAAAAAAATTAGATGTGGTTGTTTGAGAGATTGGGGGTGTGAGCCAATCTCGTTGAAATTAAGTGGGATTGGATAGTTTCGTCAAGAAAAGGGTGGGGTGTTTCGGAATCCCTTTGGGGGAAACTTACTTCAACCTCCATGTTTCAAGATGAAAACTATGTGAGTGAGTAGTGACTTTGTGTGTGAACAAGTGAAAGTGTGCCAAATTGTTTTAATAAATTAGGTGTCACCTTGCTGCAAGTGGACTTCGCTTGGTCTTTACAAGTCTTGATTACCTAATTAACTAAATGTCATTGGTACAACCTTGCGGAATTTTAAAGTCCCTAGGAAACTAACATGTGGACATGTGGGTCCTTACTGTTCCTTTAACTCCCTAATGTGATTTAATCTAAGAAAGATTTGAAACTATCCTAGATTGTGCATATGTGGGCATGTATGGGCCCATTACAAAACCTTTAAACTTCCCTAGTGATTTAATCTAAGAAAGTAAACTTCAATCACTATCCTATCTTTGTAGAATATGGGCATATATGGGCCTGTTACAATCTTAAGATGTGTTTGAAAAATAAACTAAGAGGAGTCTCGAGGGGGCTATTGTCCTCTCCTAAAGATTTTGTCTTTTTAAGGGAGATGAATTTTTTTGTCAATCTCTTTCTGATTCTTAAGATCGCTTTGGGGCACGAGAGAAGAGCATACTCAGTGATTGATATCCAATTTTTGGTCCCAACGCAATTTTTATATGTGATGTAGAATGATTCCAACTTAAACTTTAATCAAAGCAAGCCATCCATGTGGCAACATGAAAGAAAAAGAGGGAAAATAATGATTTTAACCCCCCAAGTGCCTATGTTTTGACAAATCCCTTCATATGGAGAGGGTATCTAAGTGTGGCTCATGTTACAATCTGCAAGGAATCAATTTTAAGAAGGCTATGGGCCTTCAACATATCACAAAAACCCTTACAATATTTGATTTTCTGGACAGATGTGCGGGTCGTAGAGTAGACAGGGGCACTGTGAGTGCCAATGCGCGAACTTAATACAACCTTTGGTAGCAGGTGCACAGAGAGTGTCGAGCAGTATAGTGGTTTTGGAACATGTGCATTGAAGACATTCCTATGGGTTAAAACATGCGCGCACTGTCTATAACATGGTCGTGAAGAAAATTTCGGATGAAATTCTCTCTCCTCAGCTTTGAACTTGGCTTTTTTCAAGTCGGTTTGGGCCGGTTATGGTCCCTGCAAGTTAAAGAAACAAAAGGAAGAGCTAAAATAACCCAAATGGGGTATGAAATTGATACTTTTCCCCAACGGAGTCACCAATCTGTTGCACCTCTTTTGTCACCTAAATGAGAAAAATAAGGGTGCTTACAAGCCCAGTTGGGTTAGCTAGGCAAGACAACAGTGAAGGAAAGAGTTAGAAGTATAAATCATAAAGGATAAGCAAAGAACTAAATTAAGAACATTAAAAGAAACTAAAATAGAGTGCATAAGGACATTAGAACAAGAAACAAACAACACTCATGCCACCAATGGAAAGGATTGTATAAGTGAAAAGAAAACACCAAAGAGAAAGGGAGACTTTGGGTCCCCTCTTCCTCCAAGGTAGGGCTCTTGGACCCCCAAATATTGAGCTCTTCTTACAAGTAACAAACTAGAATGAAATAGTGAAGAGAATCCAAAGAACATTCACTCAAGAGGTGATATGAATGGCTAAATTCAATGGTGTTGGTATGCTCTTGATGAGGAAAGAGGATCCTCCAAGAGAATATCAACAGCATAACAATACAAATGAATTCCTTGAAAATATAGTGCATCCATGGCTTCCTTTTATAGCATAGCTTTGAGGTATTATGCAACCAGTTCTTAGTGTGAATAAGGGGCCTTTTAGGGCACCTTTAGGTCTTTGACCAACCCCCCAGTCAGATTCAACCGAGATTTGGATGTCAAATCGACTTGGAAGCTAAACCGGAAGTGGGTGGAAGGCTGACCAATATCATAAATGCGTCGTTTTGAGGTGTGCGCGGCTTTTTTCATCCATAGTCACACATTGGGTGCATGTGCGCTTTTTCGACATTATCTGACTGTCGCAAGTGCATGCGAGCCTTGTGTATTTTTAGCGCATGATGATTTTATTGTTGGTTGTATAGTTTTGGACATTTTGGAGATGCATTTTTGGTCCATGAGTGAACTAATGAGTGTTTTGAAGATGTTGGATTCCTGTAACCATTTGCGGATGAAATTTCGGTGATAACACAGACCATTGCATACATAAAACTTCTAACTGTTCTCACATATGGAACACGAGACATGTCCTCCTCCTCTTCCTTTGTCTTGGGAAACTGATCCACAAATAACTTTACACCAAGAGGAATAGGAGCCTTGACCGGTTTACATTCTTGCATATTAAACCTCTGCAATATTGTCTCAACATGTTTTCTCTTATTTAACCAAAGTTTCCTCTTTTTTTGATCTCTTTTAATTTCCATGCCCAAAATGAAATTTGAAGCACTGAGATCCTTCATGTCAAATTTAGAGGACAACTGAGTTTTCACATCCTGGATAATCTCCTTGTTGTTTCCTATCAACAACATGTCATCCACATACAAGACCAAATAAATCAAATGATCACCAATTAATTTCAAATACACACAATGATCCTCTTTGCTTCTTGTGAACCCAAGTCCCAACATATAAGTATCAAATTTTTGATACCACATCCTTGGTTATTGTTTTAAACCATACAAGAACTTTTTCATCTTTCATACTAGCTCCTTCTTTCCCTTCACAGCATAACCTTTTGGTTGCTTCATATAAATTTATTGTAGGAATGTTGTCTTCACATCCATATTTTCTACATCAAAATCAAATGCAACAACAACAAATAAATGAAATATTATACAGGTTAACTTGGCAACATGCGAAAAAATATCACCAAAATCAATTCCCTCAACCTGGGAATAACCCTTTGCTACTAACCGAGCTTTGTATTTTTCCATTTTTCCTTCTGCATTCATCTTCTTTTTATATACCAATTTGTTGCCAATGGGATTTCTTCCAGTCGACAGCTCCACTAGATCCCAAGCCTCATTCTTATCCAAAGATTTCATTTCTTCATCCATGGCCCTTTTCTAGATATTTCCATCCTCTGAATCCACTACCTTCCTCACAGTTCTAGTATCATCATCAGTAATAGACAAAGAAAAAATCGAATGGAAATCAGATGGAGTATACCTTTCCAGTATCCTTCTTTCTCAAACCAATCTCTTCAATACTGGAGTATGCAGATCTTCTTCTTCTAATTCATGTTCTTTTGTAGAGTCTGATTCATCATCCTTTAAATCAAACTCTATTTTCTCTGGTTCTTCCTTACTTGGTAGGACTTCCTGTTTAACAACATCCTTCATTTCTCTAAATACCACATCTCGTCTATACACTACCTCGTTAGTTTCTGGGTTCCAAAGCTTATAACCTTTGAGACCATATTTATATCCAATAAAGATACACATTTCAGCCTTCTTATCTAGCTTACTCGTTTTCTACTTTGGAACATGAACATATGCATCACAGCCAAATACCTTGAGATGTGTGAGAGAAGGTTTGTTACTAGTCCATAACTCTTGTGGAGTCTTGTCATCCAGTGTTGATGAGGGTGATATATTGACTAGGTAACATGCAGTACCCACTACCTCCTCCCATAATTCTTGTCCTAACCTGACACCACTGAGCATGCACCTTGATTTTTCCATAAACGTCCTCTTTATCCTTTCTGCAACTCCATTTTGCTGAGGTGTGTATGGAGTATTATTCTTCCTTGGTATACCACACTTCTTACAGAATTCTTCAAATTCATTCCCGCGGAACTCTCCGCCATTATCTGTTCTCAACAACTTAATTCTTTTCTCTGTTTGATTCTCAACAAGAGCCTTAAACCCTTTAAACATGTCAAAGACTTCGGATTTCTTCTTGAGGAAATATATCTAAGTATTCCTCAAGAATTCATCTATAAATGAGACATAATACACATATTTTCCCAATGATGGGACCGATACAGGTCAAAAAACATCATTCTGAACTAACTGTCAAACTCCTTCTTTCCTCATTGCACCAGAGGGAAATCTTACTTGATTATTCTTTCCATATACACAATGTTCACATAAATCAAAATGCAGAGAGAAGTTAGACATAGCTTCAACCATACCTTTACCGTGTAGTATTCGAAGACCCTTCTCTCCGATATGTCCCAGTCTTTGATGCCATAGCATAACATTTTCTCTAGAGACTGTAGGATTTCCTTCTTCTTCAAATCCAATATCAGGAACAATGGAACTATTACACCCATCACTAATAGTGTTTCCTTGCATCTTATACATATTTCCAAACCGAAATCCCTTTAGCAACACCATTGCTCCTTGAACCATTATGCAGGCTTCCTTTTCAAATATTGTTTTTACCCTTTCATCGTCCATTTTTCTTACATTTTTTTTTTTTTTTGCCAAACATGGGATGTAGAGAACACCAGGTAGTTTTCTAATCCTTCCATCTATGATCCTCAACATGACGTTTCCTCGTCCTATGATTCTGGTTGTCGAATAATCACCTAATAAAACATTACCTCCATCATACCTTTCATATTCATAGAACCACTCCCCGTGGGGATTCATATGAAAGGATGCACCTGAGTCAACCAACAATGCCTCATGATATACATGTGTGCTTGAAGAAGCCATGTACACATCCCCTCCTTCTTCCTTGGAGGTCTTTTCTTCTGTAGAAGGAGATTCTTTAGATCCCTTCTTTTTCTCGACTTTGGATATACACTGCTTCTTGCAGTTCCCTTCTTTTCCACATCTCCAACAAACCTTTACAAAATTTTCGGGAGATTTACATATACCCTTAGACTTAGATCTCCCACTTGAGAACTTAGATCTACTTCTTTCCTAGGAATGACCTCTTGAAAATAATGTGTCTGTGCTCTGTCCTTCCATATTCTTTCATCTCATCTCTTCCGCCAACAAGGATGAGTCCACTTCATTAAAATTCAAGGCAGTTGTATTACTACCTATGGCCACAACCAGACTATCCCACGAGTCTGGCAAAGAACACAGTAAATTGATACATTTATCTTCATCTAAAGTTTTAATCTCAACATATACTAACTGACTCACCACAATATTGAAGGCGTTCAAATTCTCTACCACCGATTCTTCATCTCTCATCCTCAATTTATACAATTTCTTTCTCTGTAATAGTTTATTTACTAGGGACTTAAATTAATACAACTTCCCCAACATATCCCATAAATCCTTAGCTGTAGCTTACTCTAACACATTCAGTAATATTGAATCTGAGAGACATAGTCGAATTGTACTCTTTGCCTTCCGAGAAAACGTTTTCCAGTCATATGTTGAAGTTCCTGTAGGTGAAATACCTGGATCTACCATGATCCACTGATCTATGTCCACAAACAAATCTTCCATATTGAGCTTCCAAAACTCAAAACTTTTCCCATTAAACTTCTCGATCTCCATTTTTGAATTGCACATCATTTATTTTCACCTGAAAAATCAATACCATAGATCTTTCATGGTAACAAGGCTTATCACAGTCCTGAGCCAAACCCTTGATGACAAAGGCGTCCCCCTGAAGCCAACAAAGATTTGATAACAAATGTATATTTTAACCTTGTACAATATTTACTGCAAACAAATTTTTAGTAAAGGAACATAAAACATACAATGGTAGGTACAAACATTACACAAAGACTTTTCCCCTGGAAAACCAAACCGGGAAAACCAACATATTCTATGTTCATTCATAGTGTTACATTGTTTACAATACAATACACATATAGGATCCGATGACTTCCAAAACCCTAACCCAATGACCTAGATTAGTCAACAACCCTAATTCCTTAACTGTAAATAGAAAAACATCGACAAAAACCAAGTGCTGCAAAACTTCTCAAAAATGCGACACATTTCCCAAGGAAAAACAATTTTCTTGGGGGCACTTCCCTCGAACCCCTTGCACACCCCGTCAAAACCCCCCGTGCTCCCAGTGCAATGCAGACACTACTACTCATGCAAAGAATATAACACATACCCAACAAGATCATTCAATGACATGAATGCGAAATTTATCTTTGATAGTAATTTTATTAAGGGATAAAAAATCAGGCCACATGTGCCACATACCTTATTTCTTGAGTACCATGATGACGAGAGAAGAGTAAGGGATGTTACTAGGAAGGATGACACCTGTAGTTGGCAATTCCTGAACAATTTTCTCAATTTCATTTTTTTTGGCAAAGGGGTGACGATAAGGGTGAACATTAGGAGGAATACTATTAGGGACAAGTGGGATGCAATGATCATGGGTTCCACAGGAAGGAGGAATCCCATGGGTATTGTCAAAATCAAATTGGTGTTTGAAGAGGATAAACTGGATGTCAATATGAACAATGGGTGAGGGGGTCTCAACTGCTTGAATGTCATGGAATTCATAAATAATGCCAGAATGACCTTTTTTTAGGAGTTTCTCCATTTTGTGTGAACTGATAATCTTAGAGGAACCTGGGGTGATGGCTTGGAAGTGGTATTTCTTTCCATCTTGTTGGAGACACATGTTTAATTCCTTGAAGTCCATGGTGATAGAGCCTAGTGTGCGTAACCATTCATCACCTAGAACAATGTTGCAACCACCAATTTCAATAGAAAAAATGTGTGATATCATGTGATAATGACCAATTTGTAGGAACACATTTTCACAATGACCCTCACATTTCATGGAACCACCATTAGGAATCGTGATTTGAAAATTATTGATTGCATGGATATAACATAAGATATCTTGAGCAATGTGGAAATGAATAAAATTATCAGTGCTTCTCTTGTTGAGCAATATAATGACTTTCTGATTCTTGATATACCCAATTAACTTAAGAGTTTAGGACGTAGAGATACTAGTGAGAGCATTCAAAAAAATAAGTGGTTCAACTTCTGGTGTATCAAAGGGTGGGATAGGATCATTGACTTGGGGTAGTGCTTCAGATGGGGAAACATCTCCATCCATTTTTGAAACATCCTAAAAAATGGCCATAAAAACATGTTTCTCCTTACATGTAATGCACCCAGCCCTAAGTTGGGTCATGCCACTACTAAAACGACTGAATAAAAATCTTGATACCGATTTAGATGTGGAAAACACACACAACATGACATTAAATATCATGCAATTGTCCATACTAAGAAAAAACATAAATGCAATCACTTTAAATGTTCACAAAAACAACTAAACACATACAATGACATTCTATCACATAAATAAAGATTCAAACACATCAATATTCTACTCACAAAAAACAACAATAACCAAAATAGCTCAGAGTAAAACACACAACAATTATATCATCATTTAATTGAATAAACACATCAAATAATAACACTTATCTTATTAAATATGCAACCCAATACAGAGGGAGGACATTCCTCCCAAGCATAGACTTGTTGTTCCAGTTCTCAACAAAAAATCACCCCCTAGCCAAGGCTATGAATCCACAAGAGATGGTGATCCCTAAGGTTGGATAATTCCCCCCTCTCAACAATCAATTCCCACGGATAATTTCAGTCCATCATATCTCTTCCCCACCACCTGCACAACCTAGGGATGGGATCCTCTTTCAGTTCTCATAGTCCCTCAAGCCTTCCCACTCCCTTCCAGGGCTTCAAAACAGGTGGTATCTAGAACGTAGATCAAGTTTGGTAAAGAAGTCAACACCACTTAGCTCACCCAAAAGATCTATATGTTTTAACCTTGCACAATATTTACTGCAAACAAATTTTCAGTAAAAGAACATAAAAGATACAATGGCAAATACAAACATTACACAGAGATTTTTCCCCTGGAAACCCAAACCGGGAAAACCAACATATTCTATATTCATTCATAGTGTTACATTGGTTACAATACAATATACATATAGGATCCAACGACATCCAAAACACTAACCCAATGACCTGGATTAGTCAACAACCCTAATTTCTGAACCAAAAATAGAAAACCATTGGCAAAAACCATGTGCTGAAAAACTTCCCAAAAATGTGACATGTTTCCTGAGGCAAAAAACAATTCTTTGGGGCATTGCCCCCGAACCCCCACGTGGGGGGATTTCTCCCCCCTGCACCCCCCAAGGGGGTGTTATAACCCTAATTTTCACCAGACATGCTTACTTGGCATCAGGCCATCTCAGATTCCTTCTTTTCCAAAACAATGTTGAACAACTCTTCTTAAAACCCCTTTTATAAGCACCCATGTGCCCTACTCCATTACTGCACGCGTGTACATGCTAGCTGACCCAAGACAACCTGCATGTACCTACAAAATCACGAAAAAAGGAAAGTTTCTGACGAAACACACAGCTTTGGGTAATTTAAATAAACCTTTCGGCCATGCATGGTTGGTCACTCGACCAAATACCTAAATTCTTATAGCCTATAAAAGAAGGGTTAGGGGTCCCATTTGAAAGGAGGAGAATCATAGTAAAGAAACTATACCTGATTAAGAATTCCCTTTGTCCCAACCTTTAGCAATCCTTGTGCAAAGAGAAGTATAGAGAAAAGCAGTTGGAAGACAGTGGAAGAAGAGCCCAGGACCAGGATCGAGGAGCAATAGCAGACTTTATCATTGTAAGGTATCATTGTGAAGTTAATAAAATAATCGCTTTTCCCGTCCCACCATATGAGATTGTCATTATTGGAATATTGATTGTATGATTGATTAAATATCTAACCCATTAGTTCATGGATCGAATGCATGTGGAGTTCTGTGTTTGTCATTAGTGAATGCAGGTTAGCATTGGGAGGAGAATTGCAGTCAAAGAACAACCAAGCGCGAAAAGGGATCGACATCAAACATGAAAAATAAGGCACGCCAACTTAATCTCTTGAGCCTTGTATTTACATATGAGTAATGGGGTTTAGGCATGGGATGATGGTAAAAAGTAAGAATATTTAGGTCATTTCTGCATGCATGATAAAACCCTTAGTGCTAGTCCATAGGAGGGATTTCCCACCCACAACAGAATTGGTGACCATACTGGGGATCTCTAGGGTTTATGGGAATTTGTTTTCTTGGGTATTTTTAAAAACTGGTTTCATTCCTTGTTTTTAAAGTTTTTGCAAAAGTCTGAGCTAACAGAGATTCTGGTCTTCCATACTAGTTATCTATATTTCTTTGCTTGACTGCATTTTTTTTCAAGACCCACAAAGGTACACACGGCCTGTATAAGGTCTACACGCATGTACCCACACCCTACCTTCCCACAACCCACGTGTACATGCTAGCTGAGGAAGTGTCAGTCGCGTGTATGATTCCAGAAAAATTCTTTTAGAGAGGCAGTCATCCTCTCCCCTGTCAGAAATAATCCTTTTCAGGGGTTTTCTGGAACTCTTTCTAGTCTTTGTTGTTTGCAGTCTATAGCTTAGGTTTCACCTCAGATTGGTTTGTTCTATGAAGTTTTCCTTGAATTGTTTTATTTTTTCTGTTAAAGTAAGTTTCTGAGTCTTCAAGAGATCCTAGTTCTCAGTACCGATAGTCTCTGCCTGGGTTGGATTGCTTGGCCTTTCATTTGTCTTAGAGTTTCAGAAGTACACGTGGCCTGTATAAGGTCTACATGCATGTACACACGCCCTGACTATACACAGCTCGCATGCACACGGTTGTTGTTGAACTGCCAGCAACGTGCCTGTGGAGAATTTTTTTGTTTAAGGTAAGGCAATCATCCTTTCCTTTGACAAGAGTTATACCTCTCATGTTTTTGGGTCTCTGTCATAGCAGTCAGTAACTTAGGTTTGATCACAGCAATAGATTTCTTTTTCATTAAGAAGTTTTCCTTAAAATTTTGTTTTTTTAGGGTTTTTAGACAAGTGTGAGAGTCCAGTTTTAATTTTCTTGTGTGTTATTTTTAAAGTGAATCTTTGCGATATGCGCTTAGGCCAGGAGTTTTCTTGGTTTTTACTTGTTGATATTTTTCCTTTTTTCTTTGTGAGCATTCAAATAAAAAAAAATTATTTTATTTCTTTGCTTGGTTAAATAGTGTTGGTTTGCATTAGTAACTAGGGAAAAGTCTTTGCTTTCATAAGTTCTTGACAGTTTACTTAGATCATAAGTAGCTCGTAGTCGAGTGAAATCCTGCTTTGAGTTTGTTGTTTAAAGATCTTAGAAATTTTTTAGTTTGAAAAGTTGTTTAAGATTTGAGTCAAGAAGAAGTTATTTTGTTTCCAGCTTTCTGTTTATTTTTCTTTCGTCTATCAAACATCACTAGTTTCACTTTCATAACCTTTGAATTAAGACAAGCCATAAAAATTAACGCTAAATTTTAAATTCATTAGACTTTTTATGTTTGTAGGGTCCATCAACTAGATTAGGCTAGAGCCTTGATTTAGATTGGAGAGGAAACTCTTCAAGGCTATAAAACAAACATACGAGTTTGTGCTAAGGAGTGTAGAAGTCTAGTAACGTGGAAATTATCTGGGACCCACCTCTAACACAGGGGCTAAACACGAGGTCACGTGCGGAAAGGTAGCGTAGATAACCCCTCCAAAGCCGGACCAAGCGTAGTGAGGAACACATATAGAGGACTTGTCTTGGGATTTCGTTGATCGCATTTTCCACGGAGCTTCGTGGGTCTCGAATCCATTCAAGGTCCTCAGTTATCTTCCATAACACTTGCTTTTGATACCCTTGATAGGTTTCATGCTTGATACCCTGCTCATTGCGGTCCACCCGACTGTTGATTGTACCCGCCTGGTGATTGTTCACAAGCTGGAAACTTAGTTTCCTTTATTTTAGTGACTTACACAGGTGACCGTGGGGGTATACCGTAGTACCTAGGGTAGACATCGGGCCACACTTTGCAGAGTATACCCAGAGGGTGCTTTCTTATTCGAGTTGTACTTGCACCGGTAAGTTGCTCTAGTATTGGTTGGCGTAACTGTTATTCCAACTAGTTAGTTGTTTGTTTGATTTTCCTTTAGGAACTTTTAGTGTGTGCTCTGTGCTACCTAGTTTTCCATAGTGAGTTAGTCAGTTGTGGATTTGGGTCTCTGACCTAGGGTGGTAGACCTCCCACTCCATCGGTTGAGAGGACTTTTCAGTATTCCTCTTAGAAACGTGGAGCTGCCTCTTTATAGGCATTGTTTTGATAACACTGGTTTGCCAGAGTCAGTGTGTGAGACTTTTACGGACTTGAACGATCCCAAAAAGGGAGAACCTATCCATAAGATATTCATGGCTAAAGTTCCTGGTGATACCAACCAAGGAGCCCCTTCACAAGGGGATTCTTGTTCTTTTCCCTTCTGCGGAAATGTTAGTGTCCCTTTGATGGCCACTTTGTACATTCCTGGGTTGAATGTGGGATTACTGGTTTGGTTGGGTACCATTCTAAATGTCCCAAATGATCTTGATGCTTCTCAGTTAAGAACTTTATGTCATGGGTACCCTGTTGATGTTTCTTCATCAACAAAGTCTTCTCCTCCTCCTTCTCCCACCTCTGGTGAAAGTACAGTTACTAGTAACTAGAAGTCTAAACGAAATAGAAAGAGGAAGAATAGGAAGAAGAAATCACCAACCTCTACGAGTCATGTTGGAGATAGGTCTAAAACCTCTACAAGTCATGTTGAAGACCAACACCTAGCCTCTGCAAGTTATGCTAGGGGCACACACTCACCCTCTGCAAGTCATGCTCGGGGAAAAATTCCAGTCACTGCTAGTCATACTGGTAATAAGTCTGTAGCCTCTGCAAGTCATGTTATCGACCCATCACTAACCTCTGCCAGTCATGTTGGAGATGTGCAACCAACCACCACTAGTCATGTTGGGGGCATTAATTCTGTTGAGAAACCTAGACAGATATGACGTAAGCCTAAGTTCCCTTGTAAGCTTTGCAAGGGAGATCACCTTACTCATTTGTGCCCTGGCATTCCAGAGGTAAAAAGATTGTGGTCCCTGTCTACAAGCTCTTCTGATTTTGAGTCTTTTGAGGTTTCCTCATCGTCTATTCAACCATTGGTTGAGAAAGCGGTCACACTGATGCAGTCATCGACTGATCCCACTCCTCTTTTGAGGGGTGAGGTGCCTTTAGATCTTGTAGTATCTCATCCTATGCAACCATTGGTTGAGAAAGTGGTCATGTCGATGCAGTCATCGGCTGATCCCACTCCTCTTTTGAGGGGTGAGGTGCCTTTATACCATGTAGTCTCTCAGCCTATTCAACCATTGGCTGAGAAAGTGGTCATGATGATGCAGTCGTCGGCCGATCCCACACCTCTTTTGGGTGGCGCGGTGCCTTTAGACCATGTAGTCTCACAGCCTATTCATCCATTGGTTGCGAAAGTGGTCATGCCGATGCAGTCATCGATTGATCCCACTCCTCTTTTGCGGGGTGAGGTGCTTTTAGACCATGTAGTCTTGCAGCCTATTCAGCCATTGGTTGTGAAACTGGTCATGCCGATGCAGTCATTGGATGATCCCACTCTTCTTTTGGGGAGTGACGTGTCTACCGACTATGTTTTTAGCATTTTTGGTTCAATACTTCCAGAATAAGGGGGCATTCTGCTCATTCCAAGCACACCCCCTCCAAGCCCTAGGATGGTTTCCTTTGATTGGAATGACCTTGTTGAGCCTCACATTCCTTGCTCCACACCCTTTCAAATAAGGGTTGAAGTTAATTCAACACAAAATTGTCGATGTATTGTGGATGAAGGAGCCTCTGCAAGTATTTTATCCTCCTCAGTTTGGAAAGTCTTTGGATCTCCCAAGATTTTGTCTTCTTCGTATGAACTTTTGGCTTTTGACAGACGTCCTAGTGAATATTTGGGGGTTATTCCTCAGTTACCTATCTCGTTAGGTGGGAAGACTATCCTTTTTGATGTTATAGTGGTGCAAGACCCGTTAGATTTCAATATGCTTCTCGGGCATGATTATGTATATGCTATGAACGCTATGGTATCTATGCTCTTTCGGGTGATGCATTTCTCTCACAATGGAAGCATTGTCACTATCAACCAGCTGGCATCTGATAATCACCATCCTAATTCGACATTATTTCAGACTACCCCTTTATATGTTCCTAGCGTTCGTGTAGACTCTACCCCATCACGAGTTAATTATGTGGCATCTTATCCTCGGTGTTCAATTTCTTATGAGAAGGAACCTGTGCAATCATGTTTTCCTTCTCGAGACTTGGAATCAACAATTGATCCATTGGTGTATCCAATGGGGGCATGGGATCCCTTGCTTCACCCTCTTGGTCCAAGTGGGCTTGAGTATCCTTCTGAGTCTGATCTCGTTGTTAGTAGATCCTCAAGCATTCATGATCATGATTCTTCGCTGATAGAATCTGCTAGTCTTGGCTATAACCTCCATCATCATATGGAGTATGATCAGTTTACTTCACCCTTTGGGGCTGTCAACCCTCGTTTGCATGATTTCTTGGAGTTTGAATTTCCTTTAGATGAGGCTATCCTGGAAGCCATGACTACGATTTCTATACCACAGGAGGACTTACACTGTGGTTTGTGTTTTCTTCCCTTTTAGGAGACTTTCCAAGTTGACTATCGAAGAGACTCCTAGTCTGAGCCTAACAACGGGCTCTACCTGAACCAGTTTCATACTTGAGTCGTAGCCCCCAATGGGTCTTCTTTTAATCCCTTTTCAGACCCTCTAAACATGAAAAGATTGTCGAATGATCTTGTGGCCTTTCACGCTTGTTAAACTGAAATTTGAAGTCACGTCTATCCGGTGGTAGTTTACCCCTTTTTTGGTTCGGACGGTCAACTGTATGAACAAAGGTATACTCTAAAGAACTCCGGTTCTCTAGAAGAGTACTCTTAGGTATAATTTTAACCCTTTTTTGGGCCTGAGGGACTAAATTTACGAAAAATGAACCCCCACGGAGTCCATAGTTAAGCTCTTTTCAGACTCCCTAAAATTGAAAAGATCGCCGAGTGACCTTATTCTTTCACATTTGTTAAAATGGTCCAGAAGAACATTCCTGACAGAGTCCATAGTTAAGATTTTTTCAGACTCCTTAAAAATGAAAAAATGGCTGAGTGATCTTGTCTTTATCACACTCGTTAAAATGGTTTTGAATAGACATCTTGTCGGTGCTAGTTTACCCCTTTTTCGAACTGACTAGACTACCTTCAAAAAAGATTCCCCAGTGGAGTCTCCTTTTACGTTTTTCAGACTCTCTAAATATGAAAAACCACCGAGCTTACCTTCTTTGGGCTCGTTAAACTTACATCGAAGGACCTTACCATTTTGTGTTTTGTTAACCACGTTTGCATACCTATGTCTTTGGTCTAATGCCGACTCCATGTTTCTCTCAACTGAACCATCTGAAGCATGCCTTATATGCAAGCCCTGTAGCACTTTGCCTCTGCGTCTTGACACCTTTGGTCCCAGGAGGGATTTTTCCTGAGTGTCCTTTGTTTGAACATCAGTCTTGTCCTTACACCTCGAACTTGTATGTTTGCGACACTCATTCCTCCTTTGTAACATAGCATTATTTTATTCTTTTTCAAGCTTTCCAAAATTATTGAAAAAGACAAAAAAACATCAAATATACCCCAAAAAGAGGAAGGGAAATGTATTTTGTTTTTATTGGCAACACAATGAGTCTCCCTTGAACAAATCACATCCTTCTATTTGTTTGTCAAGATCTGGGATTTAATATGACCTTAGGAAGCTGTTCTCGCTACATTGAGTTGTGTCCTCCTCCATTTGGTTATTCTTCCAAACATATGGAGAGTTTGCATTGCATCTTGCCTCGTAAACTTATGTTAATGCCATGTTTCCTGAGTCTCATATTTTGTCATGCTATTATCCAAGGGAAGTTTTCTAAGCCTAAGTCAGCCCCTCTACAGTTTGTCTCTTGCCCTCATGCCCAACCATCCTCAAAGTCCAATCAAGTCTTTGTTTGAAATCAATGAAGCCTTCAGTCTGATCATCAAGATGCTCTAGTCCATGACCGACGAGCCGTCAAAGACCTCTGGGGTAGTGAAGTCATGCACTCATATTACACTCCTACCCAAGTTTTGAAGATTTTGAAGTTGTTGCTCGAGCTCTGAAGACCTCATCTCCAGCCATCAAGCCTTATCAGCTTCTAGAATATGGATACTCTACATGTATATCTTTTTGATTTCGAGATGTAGCTCTGCTATGTATTGCTCGCAGCTACACTTTATATAGTTATATGACATGGATCTATAGTGTATTTTATTGGTAGCCATGATTTTATTTAATCCTGAGCATAGGTATGCCCGCCTCGGTGAGATAATTACTATTTTGTAGATGACACCTCTCGATTTACGGTCCCTGGGCTCACTTTTTCGAAACATCGGTGAAGATTGTTAATGTATTTTGGCCATCCGATGCTCTTCTGACCTCACACATTAGGAGGCATCTGTTATAACCCTAATTTGTACCAGACATGCTTACCTGGCATTAGGCCATCTCAGATTCCTTCTTTGCCAAAAAAATGTTGAACAACTCTTCTTAAAAACCCCTTTTATAAAAACCCACATGCCCTACTCCATTACTGCACGTGTGTACACGCTAGCTGACCCAAGACAACCTGTGTGTACCTACAAAAGCACGGAAAAAGGAAAGTTGTTGATGGAACACAGAACTTTGGGTAAGTTAACTAAACCTTTTGGCCATGCATGGTCGGTCACTCAACCAAATACATAGCTTCTTCTAGCCTATAAAATAAGAGTTAGGGGTCCCATTTGAAAGGAGGAGAATCATAGTAAAGAAACTATACCCAATTAAGCATTCCCTTTGTCCCAACCTTTAGCAATCCTTGTGCAAAGAGAAGTATAGAGAAAAGCAGTTGGAAGACAGTGGAAGAAGAGCCCAGGACCAGGATCGAGGAGCAGTAGTGGACTTTATCATTGTAAGGTATCATTGTGAAGTTAATAAAAGAATTGCTTTTCACGTCCCGCCATATGAGATTTTCATTATTGGAATATTGATTGTATGATTGATTAAATCTACAACTTGTTAGTTCATAGATCAAATGCATGTGGAGTTATTAGTTTGTCTTTAGTGAATGTAGGTCAGCATTGGGAGGAGAGTTGCAGTCAAAGAACGACCAAGCGCAAAAAGGGATTGACATCAAACACGAAAAATAAGGTACGTCAACTTAATATCTTGAGCCTTGTATTTACATATGAGTAATCGGGTTTAGGCATGGGATGATGGTAAAAAGTAAGAATCTTTAGGTCATTTCTGCATGCATGATAAAACCCTTAGTGCTAGTCCATAGGAGGGATTTCCCACCCACAACAGGTGGGGCCTAGCAGCCCCCCCTCAAACCCTCCTATGCGCCCGATGCAAAAAAAACAATACTACTCATGCAGAGAATACAACACATACCCAACATTCTCCCACTTGTTGTTTTCTTTCCATACATGGGTTTACAAGGTTACATAGTCAACAATCCAAGGAAACAATGCCCATGGATCCTCTACACCAAGAGAAATTCTTAGTGCTCATAGATTTTGTTAATGAATCTACAACATTCTTCAAAGTGTCCACCTTCATCAACAATACACTCTTTTCTTCAACCATGTCTCTCACAAACTGATATTGAATATCAATATGCTTTGTCTTTGAAGGATAAGTCGGGTTCTTCGCAAGAAAAATTGCACTTTGACTATCACAATCTATCCTTACAGCTTGATGTACCAACCCAATACCTGAACACAATCTATGTAACCATATTGCTTCATTACTTGCATGAGTGACTACCATGTGTTCGAATTTTGTAGTTGAAAGTGCCACTACAGTCTGTCTTTCGCTCATCCAACTTATTGCTCTTCCAAACAAGTTAAACACATACCCACTTGTAGATCTCCTACGATCCAGATCTCCAGCCTAGTCTGCATCCACAAAGCCATGTATATCCACCACTCTATTTGATCCCGATAATCCTTGGTAGCACAATCCATAACTAGCAGTGCCACACAAATACCTGAAAACTTGTTTTACATTTGTCCAATGCTCCTTCCCTGGATTTGACATATACCTGCTAAAAAATACCACTGCATGTGCAATGTCTGGTCTAGTATAGACCATTTAATACTTCAAACTTCCAACTGCACTTGCATATGGAACATGAGACATGTCCTCCTCCTCTTCCTGTGTCTTGGGACACTGATCCGCAAATAACTTTACACAAAGAGGAATAAGAACCTTGGCCAGTTTACATTCCCACATATTAAACCTCTGAAATATTCTCTCAAGATGTTTTCTCTAATTTAACCAGACTTTCCTCTTTTTTTGATCTCTTTTAATTTCCATGCCCAAAATGAAATTTGAAGCACTAAGATCCTTCATGTCAAATTTAGAGGACAACTGAGTTTTCACATCCTAGATAATCTCCTTGTTGTTTCTTATCAACAACATATCATCCACATACAATACCAAATAAATCAAATGATCACCAATTAATTTAAAATACACACAGTGATCCTCTTTTCTTCTTGTGAAGCCAAGTCCCAGCATATAAGTATCATTTTTTTTATACCACATCCTTGGTTATTGTTTTAAACCATACAGGGACTTTTTCAGCTTGCATACCAGCTCCTTCTTTCCCTTCACAACATAACCTTCTGGTTTCTTCATATTGTCATAAGGGGAGACCCAGGGTTCAGCTCTAAGAGTGGACCAACAGGCCCTAACTACTGGCCCTTTCGACAACACATGCGGAGCAAATGTAGTCTCACCTGAAGTAGAAATAGGGGGTTGCAGGACACAGGTGTCTACAATCATAGGAAATGCAAAGTGGTTCTAGGGAAACAACACAGAGAGAGCTAGTTATTATTTACAAACTTAAGTCTATTTCGCACAACTATATCTCAGATCTAGCACAATAATTCAATAACATAATAAAAGAAGGAAAAGAAAACAACATCAATCACACATAACAACAAGATATACGTGGTTCACCCTCTCCCTAGGGCTACGTCCACATAACTATGTTTCTTGATATATTATATGAAAACATACAGTTCTATTTGCGCACTTAGCTTGCATATCTCTCTCTCTTTCCCTTCTTCTCCCCCCTCCTTGTGCACCCAGCTGAAAGGTTGATCTTCTCACCCAGCTGAAGATCTTACAATACAACAATATTCTCACAACACAATGCTTCTCTCATGTGATCAACAATAATCACTTCCTTAACCCACAATGACGAACTCAGAATGAACCCATCCCAGGTCCTCTAGACCTTTATTTATACATTACATGACAAACTTCTAGGTGTCAAAACCCTAGATCCCAAAACCCTAGGTCAACTTGACCCATGTTTTCAGGGATTTTTCCTTCTTAGCTGTGCGATGCTCCAAAGAATCCATTGGTGGCTTTTTCTGCTTGTTGAGTTGTCCATGATCCATCTTCCTTGCTAATTTTTTTTCCTCAATATTCTCGTTCAATGACTCGTTTTCCCTTACTTCACGCCTTCTTTTCTTCTTCTTTGACTACTTCGACCCATTCTCAGTCACTGTGCCTTTCACGTAGTTTTTACTTTTCCTTTCTTCCTAAATCTTTGTTTTCTTCCCTAACCAAGGGCCAACAGACCCCCAACACCCACATCTGATTCGTCCTGAGGAACTGTAGGTCTAAACATTTTGTTTTACTTTGACTTCAGACTATGCAGAGAAGCCTGTGCTTTCTTATATGTCCCTCCCTTCCTTGTGCATACTATCTTTTATGTGTCTGGTAACCAGTTTCACCTGCACCTGGTACCTAGACCCTTATTTTTATTCTTTTAATGAGAGATGTGAGGAATTTGGTTGTCGTAGTACAATTTCAACCAACTCTCATTCATTAAATATTCCTTCCATTCTCCATTCAAAGTCTTCAACTGTGCAGCTGCTCCTTCTGTAACATAGGAAACCTTATATGGCCCAAGACAATGTTTCCTGAACTTCCTTGGATGCTTCATGAACTTGTTGTCATATACCAATACTATATCTCCTTGCCTAAATGATTTCTTATTGATATGCCTGTCATGGTAGGCCTTCTCTCATTCCTTCTGTACATGTTGATGGAATCCTGCAATGAACCTTTCTTCTTCCAGTTCTTCCAACTGGGCGAGCCTGTTTTGAACAACGCTAGTGTCATCCATATCCGTTAATGCTATGATTCTTAGACTAGGAACCAAATATTCCATACGTACTACTGCTTCAAGACCATAAACTAACTTAAAGGGAGTATGCATTATCATCTTCTTGCAAGTGGTTCTATAATATCATAACACTGTGGGTACTCTCAAATCCCAATAATCTTTGTTTACACTGCAAATCTTCGTCAGCACTGTCTCCAAGATCTTATTGAAATCTTTGACTGTGCCATTCACTTGTGGATGGTATGGAGTGCTTTTATGATGGTGGATTGTAAATTCTTGAGTCAGGGCTTCAATGGTCTTATAAATAAAATGTGTACCTTGATTGCTCATAAGGATCTTCGGGCATCCAAATCGGGTTATGATATTATCAAATATGAACCATGCAATTGTAGTCGCACTACAATTATTAACTACTCTTGCTTTGGCCCATCTTGTCAAATACTTTGTCGCAATGATGATGTATCGAGCTCCTGTACGCTTTCTTGGAGGGTTTATAGGTCCCACGAAATCAATTTCCCATTTCTCAAATGCCTGTAAGGTTAGTTGTGGTGCTAAAGGCATATCATCTCTTCTGGAAGGTTTACCAACTCTTTGGCATACATCATAGGATCTGTAGTATTCCTTAGCATCTCTTTGTAAAGTGGGCCACCAGAGGCTATCTCAAAGAACCTTTTGTGCTGTGGATTTTCCTGCTTAATGTCCTTCTGCGATGCTTTCATGTGCCTCTTCCAGAATCAGTGGTCTTTCTGCCTCCATAACACATCTCCGCAAGATCTCATCAAGTCCCATCTTATATAGCTATCCAACTATAAGTGAAAAATCTACAGCATGAACTACCAGGTGTTTATTTTGAATGATTGTTTATTCGCAAGGTGCCATTCTTGTTGATAGGAACTGGACTATCTCGGTGAAGTGATCATCAACCTTTTTCATGGCCAACAATTGGGCATATGGTAGTGTATCCTCCAAACTAGTAGGTTCCTCTCCATGTTCTAACCTAGACAAGTGGTCAAGTCCCTTTTTCATTCTCCCTTTCTTGACCACAATCTCAAAATCATATTCCTGGAATAACAGTAGCCACCTTCATATTCTTCCCCCCAACACTGGCTTGTTGACTAGGTACTTTAGCACAGAGTGATCAATGAACCTCTTAAAATTTCCTCCCAACAAGTACTGTTGAAACTTTTGCAGCATGTACACCATGGCTAAACCTTCTCTCTCGTTGGTAATGCAATTTATCTCATCTGTAGAGAGCTTCCTTCTAGCAAAGGATAACAGATGGTCAATATTTCCTGCTCTTGGTTGTGCTAACACTACTCCTAATGAAATAGATGAAGCATAGACATGCACATGGAATTACTTACTCCAATCTGGGAAAACTAGAATGGGTGCAATGACCATTTTTTGTTTTAGTGTGTCGAAGCTCTGCTGACATTCCTCTGACCATTGGAACTGGCAATCTTTCTTTAAAATATTTTCCATGGGTGTTTTTATTTGTGCATAACCCTTGATGAACTTTCTGTAGTATCCAGTATGTCCCAGCATAGTGTGCAACTGTCTACTGAAGTAGGAGGAGGTAGATTAACAATGATGGAAATCTTGGAAGGATCTACCAGCAACCCCTGCTTACACACAATATGGCCTAGCAACACTCCAAAGGGTGAAAATAAGATACACTTCTTTAGGTTCAGGGAAATCTGACAGTGCCTGCACTTATCCAACATTAGTCTTAAACATTCAATATGATTTTGCAATAAGCTAAAAAAAGTCCAATCATCAAAATATGCTTCCAAACATTTATGTAAAAATTCCTTGAATGCTTCTACCACCACCCTAGAAACTATGGCTGGTGCATTCTTCAGTCCGGAAGGCATCACTGTGTACTGGAAAGAACCCCATTCTGTTGCAAATTTGGTCTTATGGCGATCTTCCTTAGCAATCCTGATTTGATGATAACCTAAAAATCCATCTATGAAGGAGTTAAACTTTATGTCCTCCCACATTATCTAACACTTCATCAGTAAACGGTGTAGGGAATGGATCATGTAATCATTCATCATTCAACTTCCTTAAATCTACACATATTCTGATCTCTCCTGACTTCTTATCTTGGACCACCATAGGGATAATCCATTTTGATTCTTCAACAGGTTCTATGATTCCTGCTTTCAACATTCTGTTTAATTCAATCTTGACTTTCTATTTATACTTGGGATTCAGTCTATAAGGTCTCTCCTTAACTGGCCTTGTGTCTGGTTTCAAGGGGATCTTCATTTCTCCCATGGGCCCTTTAATGCCCTTCATGTCTGTGAACTTGGTTGGAAACAAGTCCTGATATTCATGCAGTATTTTTGTGATCTTATCAATAGTGGCATCATCCAAATAATCTCCAACGTTTACGAGCTTAGGTGCTTGCTCTGTTCCAATATTAACTTTCTTGATTTTAATTGGTTGTCCAATGAAAGGTAATTCAACTCCTTGTCCTTTTATGTCTCTCTGTCCTTTTGTTTCTGCGACGTTCACATTCCTAGGATAATCATCTTCATCAACATTGATATTGTAACAACCTTGCAATTTCTAAAGAGGTGTAGTCCATTCATCTTCTTCTTGCTCCAAAGGGAGGTTAGGTTCCTCCTCAAAGATGTTTTGTATTACAACTTGTAAAGCTTGATCTACTGTGGGGTATTGACTCTCAAATACAAATGTAGCTACAAAGTTCTGAGTCATACCATGCCAATATACAATGGTGAGGCACAATTCTTCTTGAAGATACCAATTGATGGGCATTGTTTCCAAAGTGTTAATGAATTTATGCACCCACTGCTCCTGAGGAATGCTACTCCAGGCCTCCTCACAACTTTGAACATGGTTCTTCGGACAACTCTGACCTGTGTGTCTAACTGCGGACCCTTCGGCTTGTTCTGAAAAGCACATTGTTATCAAGTGTGACATTGCATCCACTCCACAATGTTCTTCTTGTGTGTTCCCCACCATATCGCTGGAGTTTATTTCAAGGTTTCATCCAGTGCCAACAGTCATTGTTGTACTAGTACAATTTCTTCAAATTCTGACAAGAATGTTTCTAAATAATGTGGGCAGATTGCTTACTTCTATGCCAATCCAATGAACTTCCCTAGCCAATCTGGCACACCTCCACACATAAACTTCATACATTTTTTTCTTCCAGTTCTCTAGTGCTTATTTCGAATCTGATGAGCATGTGCTGTCACTTCGACAGCTTAAATTTTCATCTGTCGTGGGATTAGTGTAATCATGTTGTCTTGCTATCAATTTATATATATTCTCTAGATTGTATGCGCGGTCTTCTTCTTTGATGGGTTTTGTGTATCTACAACCTTCATCAGGATCAAGAGGCGCAATGACCCTAAGGCCATCACCTTCAAATGTCATTCTTATTTTCTTTAAGTCAACGACATTGGAATTGTTGAAAGCCCAATCAATTCCTAACAACGCAGGATAAGGACAACTATTGTCAACTATCTCAATCATCTTGAAGTCCGCAAATGTCCTTATCTCGTCGATGTCCACAAGGACATGCTCTAGTCTTCCAAAGGGGCATACCACCTTTTGATTCTCCATCCTAATCCTAATAGGGGAGTAAATTAACTTAGGTTTTCCCATCAGTGCCCAGGTCTGCTTCATCATAGCATTGACTTCTGACCCTAAGTTGAGGACCAGATAATCTATGTCATAATCTCCAATCTGAGCATTAAGGCATAGTTCCTTATTTGTCCTTCTCTTTCTGGATACTTGATGTATTTATTTATTCAACAGAGGAGCTATCCTACCTATCTCTTACTGTTTGATCAAATTTTGTAGTTCTTGTAGAACTCTTTCATCCTTAATCAAATTAATGCAAGTACATAAGAATTCCATAAGATTTCTTACCTCTTTTCCTTTTCCAGGTGAAGAAGACTGATCAAATGCCAAATACATTCCACATTCTCTCACTTTTGGTTGTGTCTTTGATGAAGAATCCTGATCTCTTCCAAATTCTCTTCTTGCCTCTCCAAATGTCTTCTTTTCTTCCCTTGGATCAAACACTTGCGTCTTCTTTGTAGATCTTACGACCCTTGATTCTTCTGTAGTCTTTCCCAGGGTCACTCTATCTTCCCTTGTAATAGTGCCTCCTCTAGTGATAACATCGACTCTGGGATCATCTCCGCGAGGGTTTGATGATATCAGTTTTACTTGTTGGTTTCCTCCTTGCCTCTCTTGAATTTTCTCTAACAATGTTGGACAATCCTCAATAACATGTTCAAATGAGTTGCAGTATTTGCAAGTGGTACAAGGGTTCTGACAATCCCTTTCCAAGTGTCCTGGCTAGGTGCAGTTATAAAAAATGATCTGACCTTGACCTCGACCCATGCCTCCTCCTCATCCTCTTCCATTGAATCCACTGCGAGGGTTGAAGTTTCCTCTTCCTAGGGAATTAAACTGCGTATCATTTCCCTCCTGCTGCATCTCTCCTTGAATCTTATATGTATCTCTTGACCTTTCATGCAAAAGGTCATAATCCCTACAATCCTTCTCATCATGCCCCACATATTTACAGAATGTGCAGTAAAGATTGGTAGGTGTCTAGACATATTTTTGCATGTAATAACATGCACTAGAGCGATGTCTATTTCTACATACCTCGCACCAGGGTAGAGTAACCTTCTTCAAAGGGCTCGGAGCTCCAGAGGCCAAGTACTCATTGAACATGGGACAGTTCTCCTTGTCATGGACCTCTGACTTTCATCTGATACACCATATGTCTTATCTTTTATCTTTTCCCTTGTCTTTCTTCATATATTCGACCTGGAAAGATAAGCTAGTTAGCTAACTCAAAATTTGACTCATACCTGAGATGGATTCTCCCATAAGGGATGATTCTAGTTTCATGGAAATATCCAATGCTTCGGCCTCTGAAGAAACCTTCTTTTGCATCAGAGCAACCCTGATATGTGGCAAAAGGGAAACAATGAACCATTTCTTGTCCTGCTTGTCTGGGATCTGAAAACTCAAACGGCCTGCCAAGGTCTTAAACCTCTTATCAAACTCCCAAACAGGTTCAGCTACTCTCTGCTTGATTTATTTTAGTTTTGTAATGCACTGCAACTCTGACTTGGGTTTCTTGAACTCTGCACTCAACGTAGTCTTGATATTGTTTAGCGGTTTAGACCGTGCAACTCCTTTAACAAAATCCATATACCAACTCGGTGCATGGTGTCTCAAGGTAGTACTAAACTGATCTCTCTTAACAAATTTGTCATTGAATTTCTTAATACTCCATACATCTTCACATAAGAACCAGTGTTGGTCAGGATCTTCAGATCCATCTCCTCTAAAGATAGGTAGCCTCATTTCATCTTCCATATATCTTCCTAGGGTGCTTGATTGAGTATGTGTTGAATTGTTGGTAACAGTGCTCTGAGTGATATGATAGCTCTGGCTACTCTATTTACTTAACACTACTAAAACAACATGAGGAGTAATATTACTTACTTCAATGGTCAATGCAGTTTATGAAGTTTCTAATTCTTCTCGACGAGGTTCTTCAGTCTTCTCGTCCTCTACCTTAGTGGACCCTGAATGTTCCTTGTTCAATAAATCTTCTTCTTATCCACTGTAGAACCCTTCGTCCTATGTTAGTGGTTCGTGGCTCTACTCAAACAGGTTCACCAGAGGGACCTCTCTGAAGGTTCTCCCACTATGCATGTGTCCAACCTTTGTGTCGCTCTCGCTGTCATTGTCTGATTTCTTGAACATTAGATATTCGACCAGACCAACTACTGTATCTTCAAGATTTTATTCTAATGCAATAACATCTTGATCTTCGACTTCAAAAAGTGTAAAAAATTTCCTCTAGGTCCCTTAAAGAAATATATCGTTGCTTGGCTATATGACTCTATTCTATCGATAGAAAAATCGATAATATACCCTCCAATGGTGCTATCAAACCAACGATCTACTACTCTTGACACAACATTGTTGGTGTCAGATATCACTCCTAGATTGCAGCAGGACTAAGCCTGAGGTCCATTAGTTTAAATGTCATGATTTGTTGATAAAGGGTGATGAATGGAAGTAAACTCAGAACAATATCGTTCTAACTCAGAAAACTGGGTTGGAACAACTAAGACAAGTGAGGTCTTGATCTAATTTAAGCTAGTGATTTTGCATAGTAGTGAGTGAGTGTAGGGAAAAACACAGGAAGTAAAGTCTTCTCTGGACATCTGGTCTTCCAGCCGTCTTTAAAAAGGGGGGAAAAGTCACAGACATGAGATCGTCTCAGATCTGAGAAACTTCAGGAAAAATTAAGATGTTGCAAAACTAATATAATCAAACATACATTATATAGTCATTACAACACCCGACTGGATCATCCATGCTCGGGCTCTTAAGATTCAGAGAAAAAAAGGAGAAGAAGATGTTGGCTTCCATTAAACAGGAAGTCTCAAATATCAATCTATAACCAGGGAATGAGAGGCCTTGTTAAAGTTTTACAGTCGGGAGCTCTGCTCTAGCATCCATGCTTACAAAAATACAAAAGCTGAGTATATATACTCAGAGAAACTTGCCACCTTGGCAGCAGGAGGGTAGCTGAAACATTAAAATCCAACCTAGCATGTGTAGGCTCCTCTGTTCAGACGAGGACATTAGATTGACATGGCTTCTTAGGAAAACCTGCACACAGGATGATCTTGGGAAGATTGCCTGCCAGAACTTCCATGCCTTACATTTAAGGAGTGAGGCGAGGTTTCAACCACCTCCTCCTACCTTTATTTACCTATAGAAGGGATCAGGATTGAAGCTGAGTTGAATTGGCACATGGAGAATGTGGTGACGTCTCTTGCAGCTAAACTCGGCACTTTGACCCTTTAACCAGCTCTTTCTATCACCCCAAGTGACCACGAGCCGTGAAACTGTCTCCTGGGTGGCTTTTACATTTTGCGTTTCGGGTTTCAACAATTCTCGATGTAGTGAAGGAGAAACCCCTTGTCTTTCAAAGTCCCGATAGCCAGAATGCCGAAATGGCTCCTGGGGGGATTTTATATTTTGCATTTCGGGTTTCAACGATTCCCGATGTAGTGGAGGAGCGACCCCTTGTCTTTCAAAGTCCCGGTAGCCGGAATGCCGAAATGGCTCCTAGGGGGATTTTATGTTTCGCATTTCAGGTTTCGGTGATTCTCAATGCAGTGGAGGAGCGACCCCTTGTCTTTCAAAGTCCTGGTAGCCTGAATGCCGAAACGACTCCTGGGGGATTTTACATTTCGCATTTCGGGTTTCAGCAATTCCCGATGCAGTGGAGGAGAAACCCCTTGTCTTTCAATGTCCTGGTAGCCAGAATGCCGAAACAACTCCTGGGGGGGTTTTACATTTCGCGTTTCAGGTTTCGGTGATTCCCAATGCTGTGAAGGAGTGACCCCTTGTCTTTCAAAGTCTCGGTAGCCGAAATTGCGACCGAGCCTGATCAGGCGCCATTTGTCCCGACTGGATCGGACGACCATGATCATTTCATGACTATGGCCATAAGATATGAGCCAATGCGCTAAACCTTGTGCAACTCTGTGACTCAAGCTTACCCGATGATCGTCGATCTGCTCCATCTATGGATCGTTGCCATTGAAAACAAAATGCCTGCTTGCTTGATTTTAAGCCCGAAATGGACTTCTTTCGTGTGTTGCATTTGGCGCTCATGACTAGGGCCTTTGAATAAAACGCATTTGATGGTTTTTAAAACCCATTTCTACACATTTACACCAAGGGCCCAAAATCAGAGAGAAACATCCCCTTGCAAGAATTGGCACTAATATTAGGCTCCATGGGGGATAGAGTCATCCCTGCGATGCTCTAAGAACTCCTTCTGTAGTTCCAGTTGCTTTCTGTTGGGATATGGATTCGAGCTCAAAACACCCTGCTTAAAAATACATGCCGATAAGTGAAAATAAAAGATAAACACACATGCTCCAAGGAGCTTATTTATGTACGGTCCTAAACTAATAAATTCCTTTACATGGGGCTAGGTGAAAGCAAACTTCCACCATAGCCAATCAAGCAACTTCCTGAATAGAAGCTCCTTCCTTCTGTCGATGATCACAAACAGATGGTGTAACAGTGACAACATAACGGTTACACTCTTCAACTCCTCCTTACAGGCTAAAGTCGAGATGAAATAGGGCAGCTCCAAATTGTGAAGGAAATACAACTCCATGTATTCCTTCACAGGCTCATAGGACCAGTGGAAAACTCCATAAAATGGGCGAAAGGAAGCCTCCTTTGCTACACAGTTGTTCACGTGTGGTTGAACATATCTGGTAAGCACAGGTGGGTGGATAGCTGACGTAGGTTGACTGATCTCAGGCAGTGGTTGCTCGCTGATTGGCTCTGCACATTCTGTAAACTGCATCTTCGGCTCCTCCTCCTCTTCTCCATGGCTCTCCCAAGGATCAAATTCATAATCATCATAAATAGGGACCATGGGAAAGCTCTGCTTGTTGTCATGTCAGTCAGTGTCTTCATAGTGATCAAATGTAGAATAAGCTTGTTGCTCATCATCACTAGAATATTCATCAAAAAAGGGTTGCCCTTCATTTCTATGATCAACCTCTAGAATAGTGACCCCATTGAGAATATAACTGTCAAAAATATCCATTTCAGGGACAACAGTAATTGTTGCTTCTAGCTATTCATACATAAGATTTTTCTCTTTAATCCTAGGTAAAAATATATCATGGGAAACCTCTTGAAGGAAAAGAGAAGAATCCTCTTCCACAACCATCTCTTCTTTAAAAACTGGAAGGTCTTTGTCATCATAAGTCGGGATGCTAGGAACATTTGCTTCAACCCTATATCCAGGAGAGCCATCTACTATAGACAACATCGACTTTATAAACTCAGAATTCTCACAAGAGGCATGTTGATATTTATGAACATCTAAAGGAACAAATGTATCTGAAATGATGTCAGATGCTTCTATGCTAGGGATAACATAATTAATATCATCCAACGCCTCTAGATTTTCATAGAAAATGCTTTCCTCCACAGTAAAAGCTTCATCACAAACATGGTCTTCAGGGCTGACAGAGGCTTTATGAAGCAAAGAAAACTCATCACAATATTTTTCATACAAACACTCAGCTGGGAAGTAATCTTTACAAAATGAATTGAAAGTTGTATGAAAACCTGTCAAAGAATGGATGCTTACAGTGGGAAGAGATCGACACCAATGAAGAGCAGCTCCCTTTAATGAATACTTAAAAATATTAATCTGGACATCTTCATACATGATATTTAGTCGATGAATAACCTCATGAAAGTCCAGTAAATGCTCATCTCGTACCTCCAAAATTTTTGCTTGAAATTCAAGGAGGATATCATCCCATTCATCTCTATCTGGCAGTGGATTAGGAAAACCAACTATCTGGGAAAAGTCACAGAAAGCCAACCTTTGAGCTAAGATATTTTCCATATCTAATTAGTGGAGTCGTCGACCGATCCTCGGATCATGGAGTCGCCAGGTGAAAGATGCAAAAATTTGAATGTGTATGGTCTTTGTTCACCATCAGAGGCCAGATCCTAACATTATGTCCTCCCAGGAAACTTCTCAAGCTGAGAAAGCAGCTGCTGAAACCTTCTAGAAAAATCTCCTTTGGGTTAGCTTTCAGGTGTGCTAAAAGTAGCCACAGCTGAAACAGTGAAGTGGAAACAGTGGAGTCGTCAGGTGCATAGTAGAAATCTTCAAGGGATTTTATGCCTAATGCACCTTCAGAATCAAAGACTCAATGTCGTTCAATCCCGGGGAAAATCTTCAACTTCGTCTCCGGTAATGGTGCTAGAAATGTTGGCGTTAGAAGTCACTCCTGGATTGCAGTAGGAGTAAGCCTGAGGCTCATGATCCAGGTGGATATTGGTGGCCACCCACCTTTTCCAAATGTCTCAAAACAATTTTCTGGCAATTTTGGCATTTTACTATTTTTAGTAGGTTTTAACTTCCGGGGCCATTTTGAGGGCCCAAATGAAGGTTTTTCAAGATCTAGGTTCTCAATGATTTCCAAATAAATCATTGAGCCCACAAAATGAATCTCCTCGATGATACCTTTCCAACGATCTATCACACGCCTAAAACGAAGATAGTATGCAAAAGTTACGACCCCGGGAAGTTGATGTACTCACTTACCCAAACGGGGCCCACATGACTTTTGGCGCTTCATCTCCTAGGGTTAGGTTTTTGGATTTCTATGGTTTTTGGCATTCCTGCTTATTGTAAAAAGGCCTTTGGAGCCTCATTGTAATCATCTTCTTGTGAATGCGAGTAGCTGTCACATCTCTTCTCAGAGATAAGCTGCCACCATTCTAGTGAGTCTTTCACTATGTATTTTTACAGTCTTTGTACATTTATTTTATTAATAGAAATCATGTATTACTATATACCTATGTTTATGGTTGCATCTCTCATACATTTTTGTTATATTATTGAATATCTGCGATATCTCTGTGCATTTCTTTATTATATCTCCGATCTCATTTCGTGCCAAAAATAATCCGGATCAACCCATCAATTTAAATGTCACGATTTGTTGATAAAGGGTGATGAATGGAAGTAAACTCACAACAATATCGTTCTAACTCAGAAAACTGGGTTGGAACAACTAAGACATGTGAGGTCTTGATCTAATTTAAGCTATTGATTTTGCATAGTAGTGAGTGAGTGTAGGGAAAAACACAGGAAATAAAGTCTTCTCTAGACATCCGGTCTTCCAACAACCCTTAAATAGGGGGGGAAAGTCACAGACATGAGATCGTCTTAGATATGAGAAACTTTAGGAAAAACTAAGATGCTGCAAAACTAATATAATGAAACATACATTATATAGTCATTACAACACTCGACTGGATCATCCATGCCCGGGCTCTTAAGATTCAGAGGAAAAAAGGAGAAGAAGATGTTGGCTTCCATTAAACAAGAAGTCTCAAATATCAATCTATAACCAGGGAACGAGAGGCCTTGTTAAATATTTACAGTCGTGAGCTCTACTCTACCATCCATGCTTACAAAAATACAAAAGCTGAGTATATATACTCAGAGAAACTTGCCACCTTGGCAGCAGGAGGGTAGCTGAAACATTAAAATCCAACCTAGCATGTGCAGGATCCTCTGGTCAGACGAGGACATTAGATCAACGTGGCTTCTTAGGAAAACCTACACACAGGACGATCTTGGGCAGACTGCCTGCCAAAACTTCCATGCCTTACATTTAAGGAGTGAGGTGAGGTTTCAAACACCTCCTCCTACCTTTATTTGCCTCTAGCAGGGATCAGGATCGAGGCTGAGTTGAATCGGCACCTAGAGAATGCGACGATGTCTCTTGCAGCTAAACCCAACACTTTGGCCCTTTAACCAGCTCTTTCTATCACCCCAAGTGACCACAGGCCATGCAACTGTCTCCTGGGGGGATTTTACATTTCACGTTTTGGGTTTCGGCGATTCCTGATGCAGTGAAGGAGCGACCCCTTGTCTTTCAAAGTCCCGGTAGCTGGAATGCCTAAACGAATCTTGGGGGGATTTTAGATTTCGCATTTCGGGTTTCGGTGATTCCCGATGCAGTGGAGGAGTGCCCCCTTGTCTTTCAAAGTCCCGGTAGCCAGAATGCCGAAACGGCTCCTAGGGGGCTTTTACATTTCTCATTTCGGGTTTCGGCAATTCCCGATGATGTGGAGGAGTGACCCCTTGTCTTTCAAAGTCCCGGTAGCCGGAATGTCGAAATAGCTCCTGGGGGGATTTTACATTTTGCATTTTGGGTTTCGTCGATTCCCGATGCAGTGGAGGAGCGACCCCTTGTCTTTCAAATTCCCTGTAGCTGGAATACCAAAACGACTCCTGGGGAGTTTTTACATTTTGCATTTTGGCGATTCCCCATGCCGTGGAGGAGAGACCCCTTGTCTTTCAAAGTCCTGGTAGCCGAAATCGCGACCGAGCCTGATCAGGCACCATGTGTCTTGACTGGATCGGACGACCATGATCAGTTCATGACTGTGGCCATAAGAGATGAGCCCATGTGCTAAACCCCGTGCAGCTCTGCGACTCAAGCTTACCTGATGACCGTCGATCTACTCCATCTATGGATCGTTGTTGTTGAAAAGAAAATGCTTGCTCGCTTGATTTTAAGCTCGAAATGGACTTCTTCTGTGTGTTGCGTTTGGCGCTCATGACTGCGGCCTTTGAATAAAATGTATTTGATGGGTTTTAAACCCCATTTCTATGCATTTACACCAAGGGCCCAAAATCAGAGAGAAACACCCCCTTGCAAGAAATGGCGCTAACAAACATTATAAACTCTCTTGAACTTCTTGATCAACGTCGATGTCCAAACAACATGTGGTCTAGATCTGATCTCAAACTGGGTATCTATTAATCTCGCTAACCACTCTTATAGCTCCTTGTGAACTTAGCCAAAGAAAATCTCATGTATATCAGTAAAGATATACCTTCCCAACCAATCGTCTATTCTAAGGCTAGGGTTCTTGTTCTTGGATTCAACGAAGTCTTTCTCTTGTTCTTCTATCCACTTCTGAATCTCTCTCTTCGATGGAAACCACCTTGACATTCACTCAAGAAGATCCTGGTCCCGACAACGGAACCATTTGTTGGCACAAGGGAAGACCCAGGGTTCAACTCTAAAAGTGCACCAACAATCCCTAACTACTGGCCCTTTCGGCAACACCTGTGGAGCATATGCAGTCTCACCTGAAGTAGAAATAGGGGGTTGCAAGACACAGGTGTCTACAACCAGAGGAAATGCAAAGTGGTTCCAGGGCAACAACACAGAGAGAGCTAGTTATTCTTTACCAGCTTAAGTCTACTTCGCACAACTATATCATAGATATAGCACAATAATGCAATAACAGAATAACAGAAGGCAAAGAACACAACATCAATCACACATAACAACAAGATATATGTGGTTCACCCTCTCCCTAGGGCTACGTCCATAAAACTATTTTTCTTGATATATTATATGAAAACATATAGTTCTATCTGCACACTTAGCATGCAGATCTCTTTCTCTTTCCCTTCTTCTCCCCCCTCCTTGTGCACCTAGCTGCAAGGTTGATCTTTGCACCTAGTTGAAGATCTTACAATACAACAATATTCTCACAACACAATGCTTCTCTCATGTGATCAACAATAATCACTCCCTTAACCCACAATGATGAACTCAAAATGAACCCATCCCAGGTCCTCTAGACCTTTATTTATACATTACATGACAAAATTCTAGGTGTCAAAACCCTAGATCCCAAAACCCTAGGTGTCTAAAACCCTAGGTCAACTTGACCCACTTTTTCAGGGTTTTTTCCTTCTTTCCCACGTGGTGCTCCAAAGCATTCATTGATGGCTTTTTTCGCTTGTTGATTTATCCACGATCCATCTTCCTTGCTAATCTGTCTTCCTCAATCTTCTCGTTCAACGACTCGTTTTCCCTTACTTTTCTCCTTCTTTTCTACTTCTTTGACCACTTCGACCCATTCTTAGTCACTATTCCTTCTATGCAGTTCATACTTTGCCTTTCTTCTTGAATCTTCACTTTCTTCCCTAACCAAGGGACAACACTGCATATATATTTATTCTTCCATATCCCCATGTAGGAATGTTGTCTTCACATCCATATTTTCTACTTCAAAATCAAATGCAACAACAACAGATAACAAAAATCTTATAGAGGTTAACTTGGCAACAAGAGAAAAAAGATCACCAAAATCAATTCCCTCAACCTAGGAATAACCCTTTGCTACTAATCGAGCTTTGTATTTTTCCACTTTTCCTTCTGCATTCATCTTCTTTCTAAATACCCATTTGTTGGCAATGAGATTTCTTTCAGTCGACAACTCCACTAGATCCCAAGCGTCATTATTATCCAAAGATGTCATTTCTTCATCCATAACCCTTTTCTAGATATTTCCACCCTATGAATCCACTGCTTCCCTCATAGTTCTAGGATCATCATCAATAAAAGACAAAGAAGAATTCAAACGGAAATCAAATGGATTATACCTTTCCGGTATCCTTCTTTCTCAAACCGATCTCCTCAATATTGGTGTATGCATATCTTCTTCTTCAGATTCGTGTTCTTCTTTAGAGTCTGAGTCATCATCATTTAAATCGAACTCTATTTTCTTTGGTTCTTCCTTACTTGGTAGGACATCCTTTTTAACAACATACTTCATTTCTCTAAATACCACATCTTGGCTATACACTACCTTGCTAGTTTATGGGTTCCAAATCTTATAACCTTTGAGACCATTTTTATATCCAATACAGATACATGTTTCAGCCTTCTTATCTAGCTTACTCTTTTTTTCCTTTGGTACATGAACATATGCATCATAGCCAAATACCTTGAGATGTGTGAGAGAAGGTTTCTTACCAGTCCATACCTCTTGTGGAGTCTTGTCATCCAACACTAATGAGGGTGATCTATTGACTAGGTAACATGCAGTACCCACTGCCTCCTCCTAGAATTCATGTCCTAACTCGACACCACTGAGCATGCACCTTGAATTTTACATCAACATCCTCTTTATCCTTTCTGCAACTCCATTCCGATGAGGTGTATATGGAGTAGTATTCTTCCTTTCTATACCGCACTTCTTACATAATTATTCAAATTAATTCCCATAAAACTCTCCGCCATTATCCTTCCTCAACACCTTAATTCTTTTCTCTGTTTGATTCTCAACAAGATCCTTAAACTCTTTAAACCTGTCAAAGATTCCAGATTTCTTCTTGAGGAAATATATCCAAGTATTCCTCAAGAAGTCATCTATAAATGAGACATAATACACATATTTTACCAATGATGGGACCGATACAGGTCCAAAAACATCACTTTGAACTAACTGTAAAATTCCTTCTTCCCTCATTGCACCAGAGGGAAATCTTACTCAATTATGCTTCCGATATACACATTGTTCACATAAATCAAAATGCAGAGAGAAGTTAGACATACCTTCAACCATACCTTTACCATGTATTAGTCGAAGACCCTTCTCTCCGATATGTCCCAGTCTTTGATGCCATAGCATAACCTTTTCTCCAGAGACTATAGGAGTTCTTTCTTCTTCAACTCCAATATTAGGAACAATGGAACTATTACACCCATCACTAATAGTGTTTCCTTGCAGCTTATACAGAGTTCCAAACTAAACTCCCTTCGGCAACACGATTTCTCTGCGAACCATTCTGAAGGATTCCTTTTCAGATATTGTTTTTACCCCTGCATCATCCATTTTGCTTACAAAAATCAAATTTCTGGCCAAAACTGGGATGTGCAAAACACCAGGAAGTTTTCTAATCCTTCCATCTATGAGCCTCAACTTGAATTTTCCTCGTCCTATGATTCTGGTTGTCGAATCATCACCTAAGAAAACATTACCTCCATCATACCTTTCATATTCACAGAACCACTCCCTGTGGGGAGTCATATGAAAGGATGCACCTGAGTCAACCAACCATGCCTCATGATTTTCATGCGTGCCTTGAGAATCCAAGTACACATCCCCTCCTTCTTCCTTAGAGGTCTTTTCTTCTGTAGAAGGAGATTCTTTAGATCCCTTGTTTTTCTCAACTTTGGATATACACTGCTTCTTATAGTTCCCTTTGTTTCCACATCTCCAATATACCTTTACAAATTTTTTGGGAGATTTAGATGCACCCTTAGACTTATATCTCCCACTTGAGAACATAGATCTATTTCTTTCCCAGGAACATCCTCTTGCAAATAATGAATATGTGCTCTATCCTTCCATATTCGTTCGTCTGATCTCCTCCGACAACGAGGACAAGTCCACTTCATTAAAATTCAAGGAAATTTCATTACTACCTATGGCTACAACTAGACTATCCCTTTATTCTGGTAAAGAACACAGTAAACTAATGCATTTATCTTCATATGAAATTTTAATCTCAACAGATACTAACTGACTTACCACAATATTGTAGGTGTTCAAATGCTCTACCACCAATTTTTCATCTCTCATCCTCAAGTTATACAACTTCTTTCTCAGGAATAGTTTATTTACTAGGGACTTAGACTGATACAACTTCCCTGGAAGTTATCCCATAAATCCTTGGTTGTAGCTTCCTCTGACACATTCAATAATACTAAATCTGAGAGACACACTCAGATTGTGCTCTTTGCCTTCTGATCCAACTTTTTCCAGTCATCTGCTAAAGTTCCTGTAGGTGCAATACCTGGATATACCACGATCCACTGATCTATGTCCACCAATAGATCTTCCATATTGAGCTTCCACAACTCAAAACTTTTCCCATTAAAATTCTCAATCTTCATTTTTGAATTTCTCGCCATTTCTTTTCACCTGAAAAATCAATACCATAGATCTCCCACTGCAACAAGGATTATCATAGTCCCGAGCCAAACCCTTGACCACAAAGGCATCCCTGTGAAGCCAGCAAAGCTATGATACCAAATGTATATTTTAACCTTGTGCAATATTTACTGCAAACAGATTTTTAGTAAAGGAACATAAAAGATACAATGAAAAATACAAACATTACACATAGATTTTTCCCTTGGAAACCCAAACCAGGAAAACCAACATATTCTATATTCATTCATAGTGTTACATTGTTTACAATACAATATACATATAGTATCCAATGACATCCAAAACCCTAACCCAATGACCTGGATTAGTCAACAACCATAATTCCTTAATCGGAAATAGAAAACCATCGGCAAAAACCATGTGCTGAAAAACTTCCCAAAAATGAGAAACGTTTCTCGAAGAAAAAAAAATTTCTCGAGGGCACTGCTCCTGAACCCCTTGCACACCCCCTCAAACCCCACTGCGCACCCGATGCAACGCAAACACTACTACTCATGCAAATAATATAACACATACCCAACAAGATCATTCAATGACAGGAATGCAAAATTTATCTTTGATAGTAATTTTATTAAGGGATAAACAATCAGGGCACATGTGCCACATACCTTCTTTCTTGAGTACCATGATGATGAGACAAAAGTAAGGGATGGTACTAGGAAGGATGACACCTGTAGTTGGCAATTCCTAAACAATTTTCTCAATTTCATTATTTTTGGCAAAGGGGTGACGATAAGGGTGAACATTAGGAGGAATACTATTAGGGACAAGTGGGATGCAATGATCATGGGTTCCACATGAAGGAGGAATCCCATGGGTATTGTAAAAAAAAAATTGGTGTTTGAAGAGGATAAACTGGATGTCAAGATGAACAATGGGTGAGGGGGTCTCAACTGCTTGAATGTCATGGAATTGGGAAATAATGCCAGAATGACCTTTTTTGAGGATTTTCTCCATTTTGTGTGAACTGATAGTCTTAGAGGAATCTGGGGTAATGGCTTGGAAGTGGTATTGCTTTCCATCTTGTTGGAGACACATGGTTAATTCCTTTAAGTCCATGGTGATAGAGCCTAGTGTGGGTAACCATTCATCACCCAAAACAATGTCACAACCACCCATTTCAATAGAAAACATGTGTGATATCATGTGATAATGACCAATTTGCAGGCACACATTTTCACAATGACCCTCACATTTCATTTAACCACCATTAGAAATCATGATTTGAAAATTATTAATTGCATGGATATAGCATAGGATATCTTGAGCAATGTGGAAATGAATACAATTATCAGTGCTTCTCTTGTTGACCAATATAATGACTTTCTGATTCTTGATATACCCAATTAACTTAAGAGTTTAGGAAGTAGAGAAACTGGTGAGAGCATTCAAACAATTAAGTGGTTCAACTTTTAGTGGATCAAAGGGTGGGATAGGATCATCGACTTCGGGTAGTGCTTCAGATGGGGAAACATCTCCATACCTTTTAGAAATGTCCTAAAAAATGGCCATAACAATATTTTTCTCCTTACATGTAATGTACCCTGTTGGGGACCTATAATCATAGGTAACTCGATTCTTTGGTTGTTGATTTGGTGTTGCTCCCGTGATGAAGACATCTGGCTCGGTTGTTTCCATTTCCCCCTCCACCCATTTCGCCCGATGCTTCACCACCCTACTGCATCCTTCATCCACCTCTGCGCCCTCACTCCCTTGCCCTTTTGACCCATTGAGTATGTCTCACCTGCCACTCATCACTGCATAAACCAAACTTAGGATAAACAAAAAATGTTAGATTAATAAAATTAAATTAGACTTATTAATAATAACTTAGATTTTAATTAATTAATTATTAATTAATCAATAATTAGTAACTAGGTTAGTGTATTAGAATTAAATAATAAATTAAAATTAAACTTAAAACAAAATTAAAACATAATAAAAACCAAATTATATAATTAAAACATTAAAAAGCATATATAAAATATATAAAATAAAAGAAATAAAGAACTAAATTAAAACACACAATAAAGTTATTAGAAATAATAAAAAACAATAAAAAACATATATTAATTAAATAAAACAAATTATAAAATATATAAATAAAACAAAACAAATATTAAAAAAAATTAAATAAATTAAAACATAAAAACAAAATACAACATGTAAACAAAAAAATCAAAATAAAAAATAGTAAAAAAATAGTAAAAAAAAAAAAAGTTATCCTAAGTTTCTACCCACGCTCCCCGTGCATATCGGACCCCCCCCCCCACATCCCATCACACCAAGGGGGTCCGATAAGTGGTATTGGGAGGGAAACTTGTTACCTCCAAGTGAAATCGGAACCCCCCTCCCAATACCACTTAGCACCTTAGGGGGGTCCGACATACCACTTACCTCCCCAAAACTGCCTTCCCCAATTTTTCAAAACCACCCATTTTTGCCTGTTTAACACCTCGTCTTTCGAAGCGGATTCTGGGAAAAGGGAGATATATTTTCAAAAAAAGAGAGAGGTTTTTGTTCATCACGGGATGAAGAACAAAAACCTCTTCCATATTGTTTACAGGTGTCACCAATTGGGAGAATCAAATCCATATTTCAGCCTCATTTTTTCCGTTTTGCATTTTTTCTGTTTCAGTCCTCATTTTGCAGTAGTTGTTTTGGCGAGATAGAGATGAAATTGGAGAAAAAGGAAGATGTTTTTTCTCTAAAAAAGATCATATTCAATAACCACCTTCATTGTTTACACAGGTGTCACCTTTGAGGAGAAACAAAGGTTTGAGTTAACCCCTTTTTTCAGCAGTTCCACCCATCTTTCATGGCAGACAGTTCCAGATTTTTTGGGGATTTCTTGCTATTTTTGGCCGAGGTGGTTGAATTCGACCTCCTGAGCCTGGGGAGAGTTATTTTTTATATATTTTAATAAGTCAAATGTGGGTGGTTGTTGATTCTTGCACCCAGAAAAACTATTCTCTATAATATTTTTTCAGATCTACCAGAAATAAAGGGACTTTTGCAAAGGATTCCTACGCGTTGACGTTGGTGAAGTTTTCTCTCTTCATTGAATGTGATTCTGCTCAGTTATCATTATGTTAGTCCCTTTCGCATTTTTAAAAGAATATTTAGTGAAAAAATTATTTCTAATATTCTGTGTTGAGCTTTTAAAATCTCAATGTTTTCTTTTGATATTACAATGATGAAATTCTTAAATGCTTTGTTATTGTGATTGATCATCTCCTATGCTTCTGTTGTACACCACTTTTCTTAAAAGGATCCAATGTTTGCATTATATAACTTTGTGGAAATGTCTTATAGACCTGCATTTGATTTCAAACTTGTCACAGACCCCATAGCCCAATGGGATTCTAAAGCAGTCCTTCAACCAAACACCTTAACAAATCCTATTCTGTATAACTAGCCTAATATCCTATTCCAAACAAATCCAAATTTGTCAGAGAGATCCCTCTCTGAGTCTTGGAGGGCTAGATACGAGACTCGAAGTGTTTTTGATGTTGCCTCTATGCCTCCACAGCCTTGGGAAAATTACAGAGTGCTAACAGAATGGTGAACATACCAAGGAACTTTATCCAGTAGTGCACTTCAAGTTCCAGATCTGATCATTGATGGTGGATAGTGAGTAGACACAAGAAGGATGAAATCTTTCACTTGGCAACTCCAATCAGCTCCATATAGTGCTGACTCAAAGACTCCACTAGAGGAAGAACCTGAAACATGGCAAGAAAACCTGGAAAGATCAGGTACTCAACTTCAAATTGTATTCATGATATTATTGGCTTCATCTGTAATTACTTCTTCTCTTATCATGATCCTGGTCCAGAGTATATTGTTGAAACTCATAATGATCAGTTTCAACCTGAAGAGACTCAAAGGATTGAGCCCATTCCCATAGCTCTGGTACACACTCAAATACCTATAGGAAGCCTTGATAGACATAAGCCCCCTGCTTTATTTCCTACAGATGTAAAAATCTCTGATACATATGTAAAAATTCTAGATTCACAGGTTAAAATTCCAGCTTGTTATAAGCCTGTTTCTTTACCTCCTATACCTGTGAAAGTACCAGACCGATATAAGCCTCTAGATTTTCCTCCTCTTCTCCATGATCTCCTTGTCAATTACATCAATAATATGCCTAGGTTTGATGGAGAAAATGTGAAGATCATTGCTGAAAAGCATATCCAAAGTATTGAGGATTTTCTTGATCTGTTTGAGGTAGAAAATGATGATGTCTGCATCAGAATGTTTGCCCTATCATTGCAAGGTAAAGGAAAAAATTCGTTTAAGGGTCTTCTAGCTGCAAGCATTAGCAATTTCCATCAGTTTGTAAATATTTTCTTAGATCAATGGGTGATCATGAGAAATGTTTTCTCATCCTACAAGAATATGACCATTTGAAAAGGCATCCAGGGGAGACAGTAACTCAGTTTTCAGCAAGATTCAATAAGGTATATCATGCAATGCCTGCTGATATAAGGCCACCCCCAGGATCAACTCACTTTCATTACCCAGATGCCTTTGATCCTGAGATGGCATTCCAATTAAGAGAGAGGAGCATTGCAACACTTGAAGAAATGAAAAAGGTTGCAGTTGATGTGGAAGCTAACTTGCTAAACCGAAAGGTAAAATTAAGGGCAGAAGAGAAAGATAGAATAGAAGAGGAACAAATGACATCTTTAGAAGTGAAACTAGATATTCTGGAAAACACTGTAAGAGATATGATGCAGAAGATTAGAAGGAAAGATGAGCTTGTTGTTCGAAGACCTTATATTCCATTAGTGCCAGAATGGACAGGGATCAATGTCCCGAAACACTTTGCAGCCCAACCTCATTATTCTGAGCCACCAAAGGATTATTTCATGTATTCAATTCACAATACAGTCGAAGATGAAATTCAAAATTAGAAGATGGAGGACGATTCTCCTGATATGATATGCATGTTCAATGGCATTTCATCCATGGATGATTCACCCAAGCTTGATTGGTACGATGATGACTATACCACATTAGATTTTTCAAAGAAATCAGCCACATATGATTGGGAGGAAGAAGATCATTTGCAATCCCAACAGGACAATCAATCTATACATGGAAATTATGACAACAATGATCAAAATGCAGAAAATTTTCAAGAAAGTGAAAACTCCCTTCCCTTATGTTTTGCCTCGCTCTTGAGAAAACATTACAAGTAGATTGCACATAGAAAGGAAGATGAATGTTCTAATGCATCAGTTGAGGAAAACAGGGGAGATATAAAAGCTGATCTAGAGCTGCAGCCCTTGTGCCTTTTTGAAGGTCAAACCTTAGATGAAATCATGAAGCCCGAAACAGGTGATGAGCTGATCCATCTTGATTCATTGCCTCTGTGCTTTAATTCATTTCAAATTTTGAGAGGGAATCTTGGTCAGATTCTATTTGAAAGTTACAGTGTAAGCCATGAAGTACCAATAGACCCAATGCCACCATTATCTAAAGCATTTTATGACTCTATAGTTGATATTCTGGATAATGTGTGTTTTCAAAGTCAGTTTTCATTTACCGCCAATGATTTCAAAAATTGTTATGATATGGATATGATCAGACAGTCAACTACAAGGGTGTGTTCAGGAGAAGCATCATTTTAGAACCCATCAAAAAAGTTGCAGCCATGTCAGGAAGTGCATGAGGATGCAAATAGCATAACTACAACATCAAATCATGAAGTTGAGTTGGTTAAATTTGAATATCCAGTAATAGGTCAAGTTTATCTTGATCCAATGGCTATAAGCTCAGTCATTTGAGTATCTTTTTCAGTATTGTATATTTTCCAGCAGATTTTGCAGTTGATACTATCTAGTTCGGTGTTTAGTCAAATCTAAGCTAGTTCAAAGATTGTAGTTGCAGTGACTCCATGGCCCAATGAATAAAGCATCGGTCTGCATGTTTAGAATTCAGTGGTTCTTGACACCTCATGAAAGAGTTTCCATCCCCAGGTGGAGCCTATGTTGGGGACCTATAATCATAGGTAACTTGATTCTTCGATTGTTGATTTGGCATTGCTCCCGTGATGAAAACATCTGGCTAGGTTGTTTCCATTTCCCCCTCCACCCATTTCGCCCGATCCTTCACCGCCCTACTGCATCCTTCATCCACCTATGCGCCCTCACTCCCTTGCCCTTTTGACCCATTGAGTACGTCTCACCCGCCACTCATCCCTGCATAAACCAAACTTAAGATAAACGAAAAACGTTAGATTAATAAAATTAAATTAGACTTATTAATAATAAATTAATTTTTAATTAATTAATTATTAATTTATCAATAATTAGTAACTAGGTTAGTGTATTAGAATTAAATAATAAATTAAAATTAAACTTAAAACAAATTTAAAAACATAATAAAAACCAAATTATATAATTAAAATATTAAAAAGCATATATAAAACATATAAAATTAAAACAATAAAAAACTAAATTAAAACACGCCATAAACTTATTACAAATAATAAAAAACAATATAAAACATATAATAAAAAACATATATTAATTAAATAAAACAAACTATAAAATATATAAATTAAACAAAACAAATAATAGAACAAATTAAACAAATTAAAACATAAAAATAAAATACAACATGTAAACAAAAAAAATCAAAATAAAAAATATATAAAAGAAAAGTAAAAAAAAAAAAAAACTTATCCTATGTTTCTACCCACGCTCCCCATGCATATCGAACCCCCCCCCCCTCAGGTCCCATCACACCAAGGGGGGTCCGATAAGTGGTATAGGGAGGGACACTTGTCACCTCCAGGTGAAATCGGACCCCCCCTCCCAATACCACTTACCACCTCAGGGGGGTCTGACATACCACTTACCTCCCCAAAACCGCCTCCCCCAATTTTTCAAAACCACCCATTTTTGCATGTTTAACACCTCGTCTTTCGAAGCGGATTCCGGGAAAATGGAGACATATTTTCAAAATACGAGAGAGGTTTTTGTTCAGAATGGGCTGAAGAACAAAATCCACTTCCATATTTTTCACAGGTGCCACCAGTTGGGATAATCGAATCCATCTTTCAGCCTCATTTTTTGATTTTTGCGTTTTTTCTGTTTCAGTTCTCATTTTGCAAGAGCTGTTTCGGCGAGCTAGAGATGAAATTGGAGAAACTGAAAGAGGTTTTTTCTCCAGACAATGTCATATTCAATAAACTCCTTCCGTTTTTACACAGGTGTCACCATTGAGGAGAAACAAAGGTCTAAGTTGACCCCTTTTTTTCAACAGTTCCGCCCATCTTTCATGGCGGACAGTTCCATATTTTGGGGGGATTTCTTGCTATTTTTGGCTGAGGTGGTTGAATTCGACCCCCCGAGCATGGGGAGAGTTCTTTTTTACATATTTTAATAAGTCAAATGTGGGTGGTTGTTGATTATTGCACCTAGAAAAGTTATTCTCTGTAATATTTTTTCAGATCTATCAAAAATAAAGGGACTTTTGCACAAGATTCCTACGTGTTGACGCTGGTGAAGTTTTCTCTCTTCGTTGAATGTGATTCTGCTCAATTATCATCATGTTACTCCCTTTCTGATTTTTAAAAGGAGATTTAGTGAAAAATTTATCTCTGATACTCTATGTCGAGCTTTTAAAAATATTAATGTTTTCTTTTGATATTACAATGATGAAATTCTTAAATGCTTTGTTATTGTGATTGATCATCTCCTTTGCTTATTTTGCACACCACTTTACTTAAAATGATCCAACGTTTGAATTAACTCACCCTGTGGAAATGCCTTATAGATCTGCGTTTGATTTAAAACTTGTCACAGACCCCATAGACCAATGGGATTCTAAAGTAGTCCTTCAACCAAACAGCTCAACAAATCCTATTCTGCATAACTAGCTTAATATCCTATTCCAAACAAAACCAAATTTGACAGAGAGATCCCTCTCTGAGTCTTGGAGGGCTAGATCCGAGACTCGAAGTGGTTTTGATGTTGCCTCTATGACTGCCTCCATAGCCTTGGGAAAATTACAGAGTGCTAACACACCCAACCCTAAGATGGGTCATGCCACTACTAAAATGACTAAATAAAAATCATGATACCGATTTAGATGTGGAAAAAACACAAAATATGACATTCAAGATCATGCAATTGTCCATACTAATACAAAACATAAATGAAATCACTTTAAATGTTCACAAAAAAAACTAAACACATACAATGACATTCAACTACATAAATAAAGATTCAAACACATCATTCTACTCATGGAAAGAAACATTAACCAAAATAACTCAAATTAAAACACACAACAATTATGTTATCATTTAATTGAATAAACACATCAAATAATAACACTTATCTTATTAAATATGCAACCCACTAAAGAGGGAGGACATTCCTCCCAAGAATAGACTTATTGTTCCAATTCTCAACAACGAATCACCCCCTAGCCAAGGCTATGAATCCACAAGAGATGGTGATCCCTAAGGTTGGCTAATGCCCCCCTCTCAACAATCAATTCCCACAACTAATTTCAGTCCATCGGATCTCTTCCCCACCACCTGCCCAACCTAAGGATGGGATCCTCTTTCATTTCTCACAGTTCCTCAAGCCTTCCCACTCCCTTCCAAGGCTTCAAAATAGGTTGGAAAATAATCTCTCTACTAGGAATCTAAGAATATACAGTTGTAATAAGAATTCACACAACACTAAAATACTTTCTCCTTTGACAACTTCTTGAACAAAAAAATATTCCTAGGCCCACAACTTCTCTTCCCATGAAATTACAACTCCAAAATAGATACCATACACGCCCACTAGGACTACCTTCAAGCTTCAACACTCATAAAAATTTTGCTATCCAAAATTGTTCTTGTAAAAGACTCCTCTCTTTTCCCATACAAATTTCCTTCTTCTCCCATGCTTCCTTGACTCACACCCTACCCAAGGTTGATTTTACTCATTCACCATGCTCTCATTAACTATGGGATGTGACTTCTCCCACTTTGAATTCTCTATGCATTCTTCTTATATCAACATATCTCTTTTGTATATCTTGTGCAACTTTCAAATTATTCTTGATCTTTACCATCTTCTCTTCCATTTCCCTTAAACATTCTAGCCCAATCATAGCTCTCTCTTATGGGTTATCCTAGATCACCACTGTGTTGCATTTTATGCCATATAATGCTTCAAATGGGTTCATATTCAATAATTCCTAATAACCATTATTGTAAGCTAACTCAACTAAATGGATATAGTCCTCTCACCTGGAAGGATTGTCCATTACATACATTCTCAACATATATTCAATTACCCAGTTAATCCTCTATGTCTACGCATTTGAATTTGGGTGATATGTTGTACTGAAATTCAAATTGGTCCCAAATCCTTTAAATAACCCCTTCCAAAAATTGGAATTGAATTGGAATCACGGTCCAACACTATCACACCATGTAGCCTAGAAATTTCTTTTATATAAATTTCTGCAATATTTTTTTCCTTATGAGTTACTTTTACATGAATGAAATGTGCATCCTTTGTAAGCTTGTCCACCACTACCATGATGGAATCATGTTTCCTTATTGTCCTGGGCAATTTGGTAGTGAAATCAATAGTTACAACTCAATGGTTGCATCAATCTCACTAGATGTTTGTGCTCATCCTTTACCTTCTGACATTCCATGTGTTTTTACAAATAATCAATTACATCTCTCTTCATACCAAGCCAAAAATATTGACCTCTGACAATTGTAATAGTTTTATGGTATCTTGGGTGTCCAATGTGTTGTAACATTTTATAGATTTTAAAATAAAAAAATATATTTTTTATTTTCAATAATAATCAGTCTAGTACTTTATAGTTCCATTTTATTCAATTAGTGTTTTTTTTTTTTTTAATTTATTTAATTTATTTATTTCAATATTTAAGTTTATTTTAACATTTTAGTTTTTAATTTTTAATATATCGAGTTTATTTATATAGTTAGTATATGTAATTCTGATGTTTTGTTTTTAATAGTATGTAATGTATTTAATAAGGTGCATGTTTTTGTCTAGGCGAATCATGCAATTAAAGAATTAGATCAACGATCCTTATTTAACTGCACCACCCCGCATATGCTTGAAACTTAATGAAAAAATGGGGGGTCCACAAAACTAAACCATAGTTTGAACTCAAATGACATGTCGCACACTGATAAATTGTCCCCCCCCCCCCCCCCCCTCCATGGTTTACGAAACCGCTCGAGACCCCCTGCAATTAATGATGGATCAACATGTATCCTCAATGACGTAAAAAGACTATTTTGGTGGAAATTTTTATTTTTAGTTTAATTTTAGCACCAATGATAGTGTTCCACGTATCCAATTGTAATATTTTAAGATCTTAAAATTAAAAGTCTCGTTGGTTAATATTATTTTCAAAAGCACGAAGTCGGTAACAAATCTCTTTTACCAGTGCAAACTTCCAACTTAGTTTGAGCATTTTCTGGAGATAAAAACATCCTTTTTGTCTAGTATTTTGTTTTTTAAATGGAATCATCTAAGTCAACTAAATCTAGAAAATCCTTAACAATTGAAGAACAAGACTTCACCAACAGGGACAAAGATTTTTTTGACCTTATTCTATCTTTTGACTCGTTTGAAATTCACCAATTAGCTATGAAAAACTTTAGGGACTTGGTCCATTATTACCAATCTTGGGAGTCTAATTTGAAAAAATTTATAGTGCCACAAGTGTATGAATTTCTTGAATTTATGGTTTGGTGTGCTTCAAATTATTTCCCTTTTGAGGGAGCTATTATTTCTAAAAATGGGTCTGTGATTTTCGAGATAAATTCCCACTCAATTTCTGAGATGTTAAGATTTCCCCTAAACCCTGATAGTGAAACACTAAATGAAACTGTATTGGACCAATGTTTTAGAGTTTTAAATTCCCAATATAGGGTTGTTCATTTACAATCTTATTTGTTTCAGAATCTTGAAATCCCTGTAGACAATGTTAATCTTAAAGCCAATTTATTTCTTGAAACATCAAGGTAAATCATTTCAACAATATATGTAATCTTAGGAAATTATAATGGCCGGGTAGTTGATGAATATGTTTTAGGGTTCATGAAGTCAATTTTTCCATCTATAGTGAAACCCTTAACTAAATTTAACTATGCTCAATTTTTAGCTGATAATATTCATTTTCAACTGTCAGAATTCAAAACCAGCAGATGTTTCAGATATCAATCTTACCTAGTACATATTTATTTGTTCTTCCAAGTTGTTAAGTTTTCACATATTGAATTGAAAACCGAAGATGAAATAGGAAATCTAGTTTCATTTATTCACTGGTCTTCTCTGGTTAGAAAAAGGGATAAAATGTTGGGTTTTCATAATATGTTAGTCAATTTGTGTCAAAATATTATGAGATAATTCATGAAGAGGCACCTCCCAGAGTCTTTACAGAAAGTATAAAAATTTTAAAACTAAGCCTTGAAAAAAGAGTTGGATACTAATTCATCTTTGGAGATCATATAGAGATTAGGGTCTATGGATCTGAACTGCCACCTTTCCTTTTGTCCACTTTCTTGACTCCCAAAATTTTTGCATTGGAATTTATAAGACAAATATTAAATTTTAATCATATTAGTTTTGTATCAAGAAATTATAAAGCAACTTTTAAATTGAAAAAGGAGATGGGTCCTTTTATTGTCAATACTAGATCAACTTTGTAGGTGGAAGAGAAATTTCTCGAGGACATGAGATTCCAAGAGGGAGAGATATGGATGTATGATCCTCATTCTATAAACTCTTCAAAAAGAATTGAAAATGGATTAGTTCCCTATCAACATCAACAAAAATCACAATTGGAGCTGACTAATCAAGATAGCTAGGAGGATGTCCAAAGGATTTGCAGGTTCAAAAGAAAGCTTCAGATCAACTATCGAAATTACTAGTAACACCAACCCCTCATCAATTTGAAAAGATATATAAAAGAAAGAGTACATGATCGGTCCCAAAAATGTCAGAGACAGAAGAATAAAGATCAACAAAAAGGTAGAAAATAGAAGGACAAGAGGAAGATGAAGAACAAAGATCATAAGAGGAATCAGAACCAGTGATAAAATAACTTTCTATAGTTGTTAAAGTTTCATCATCAGAAAATCCATAGAGTTCAAAAAGTAAAAGTGGAAAGGAGTCATTGGATACAAACTAATGAAAGTAGATTGATCATGTTCACTATTTCATGGCTACCAAGAAAATATGTGCAACTATTAAACAAAACATTCTTCCAAATATATTTGACCAAGGGGGGTCTCAGACAAGAATGTTATCTATTATAGATTATGAAAAGGGTAAATTGAATATAGTAGTGCTAGAAATAAAAGATCAGAAGAAGGTGACGAATATATCCATTGATATCAATGGAGTTCATCCACTGGATAAAAGGGACTTACATAAATAGACTGGAGAGACGTTAAACAAGGAAGTGACGATAGCTACTCTTGGGATTAAAAAGTTACAAACCATAAATGAAAAGGTTAGGAATCAACTAAAAAAAGAAAAATGTATCCTATAGAATTAAAAATATGAGAGTAGAGGAGATAAAACAATGGGTGATTGACTAGCGAGCTAATCCCCAATACAACATCAGTACAATATTTGATGAAAAAAAAGGACACTGAATTTCAGGCTTTAAAGATGATCCAGGGGATCAAAATATGCTAAAAAATCAAAGTTATTTGAATTGCTTCAAAATGGACTCATGTGTAGGCCTCATCCTCACGATCCCCAAAAAACTTGAATGGGTTCAAATGAACATCGTATGCGAGAGATATCACGTTCTGACCACTTTTCCAAACAAGAAAAAATTGGCCAACTGTACAGTCTATACAATGCTGATGCGGTAGGGTCGTACTAGTGACGTGGTAGGGTCGTACTGGTGATGTGGAAGGGTTGTACTGGTGATGTGGTAGGTGACTGTACTTACACATGTCAGGTGACCTTACTGACATGTGGAAAGTGGTGATGTGGCAGGTGTGTTGGCATGGTACGTGGACTAGTCAGGTTATGACATGTGGTGTGTTGTGGGCCAATGTTATGGTGCCACATGGCCCAGACATGGGCTACCACGTGGCACCCCTTGATAGTATAAATTTTTGGATCCCACGGGGGTCGAACCCACAACCTCTGGGCAAGTGGCAATGTGTTGGTGTACTTCGAGCTATCAACCCATGTTCCATGTAGTTCTTACCCCTAATGATTAAAACTTATATATATAATTTCACCAAAACTTATGCGGGTGCGGAAAGGGTCGGGGCTTAGCCCCAACCCTTGGTCTTACCCACTAACCATATGGCCAAGAATACTGTCCAACAAATAATGGGTGCAGGGGTTCCAATGATAAGCCTCGGTCACATGCCACATGACCACTAGACGTGCGGAGTTCCAACAGTCATCCGGTTAGGTGCGGAAATCTAGGTTGATGCTCGACCACATGGGGGGCCACGTGACCACGTCCTCCGCCCTTCTAGGATCCTATCCCTCTAAGCATGCAAAAATTGGACCCATGATTGGAAATGGTGCACATGCTGATTTTTTGGCACGAAAAAGACACAATGGCTAGGTTCAGTCATTCTAGGTGCGTTTTGGCGAGCAGAGACAACAAAGAATTGGGAGAAACTTCCAGGGAGTGATTCCAACTCAGTTTTTGGCCAAACCAAGTGCAAGAAGAGCCCACCTAGGGGTTTTTGGAATTTTTGGAGCCATTGAAAACATCTATTTCTCATTCTGAGGATTGTAAAACACTAATTTTGACACTTTGAGCATTAATGAAAATGATCCATTGGAAGTTGTACTAGGAGATGTAGCCCAAGAGAGGGGTGAAATCCTTAATCATTTTGTTGTGTTAATGTGTTTATTTTGATGGTTGTTTATGAATGTTTATTCTACTCATTATTAAGTAAAAACTCATTAATTTTTATACATTTGTAACTTGATCTTATTACCCAAGAACATACAATTTCACTTGCAATTTTAAAGAGACTCAAGCCTTTTCATTTTCAGATCAAGTTGGTATCAGAGCATAGGTGTTTTAAGATTTTATTGTTTTCAAGTTTTTTTTTTTTTCTGATTCTTACAGGGTTGAAGATCACAAGAGGAGAAGGTCAACTTGTAGAGCCAAGTTCTCAACTTTCAAGAAGGAGAACTACACAATCACCTCAAGATTCAATGAGATATTCACCAAGTATGTCTCATGAGGAGAGTCATGAAACTCTTACTTCATAGGATGTAACTCTCATAAGATCTTTCCATGATATGACAAAAATGGTGAAATGTTTATTTGGGGAAAGAAATGCAAGGTTGGAAGGTGAAAGCTCAAACCCTCCAAAGGGAAATGAAGATAGTGGTGATAAAAATCCAAAAGGAAATGGAGGGGATGGTGATAGTACACCTCCTTCACCTCCATCCTCCACCTCTTCTACCATTTCACAACCACCTCCAAATTCTTCAAAAGAACATGGTAAAATTCCTCTACAAAATCCTTTGCTTAAGCTTGATATTAAGTTTGAATTTCCTATGTACAATGGAGAGGTAAATGATGAGAAATTGGATATCTGGATTCGTGAGATTGAAGTGTATTGTAGGATACAAATAATCAAATATGATGAAACTAAGATTCATCTTTATTTTGTTAGAATGGAAAGTGCAACACTCATTTGGTGGGAAGCCAAAACTCAAGAGGACATGAATAACCATTGTAAAGTTTTATCTCCTTGGAATGATTTTATTGTTGCACTTAAAAGACAATTTTATCCATTAGCATACATGAAGAAATCTATTATGGATTGGAAAAAATTTATAAAAGATAAAGGGAAAGCGTTCAAAGCTATACTCAAGAATTTAGAAGAAGAGCTTTGATTTTGGGTATATATTTATCTTCTCAAGAAACTTTACTCAAATATATTGGAGGATCACATAACTACTTGAGGGAGACAATACTTATGTTTAACCCTACAAGTCTAGATGAAGTTTGTGTACATGCAACTCATTTGGAAGCAAGAGGGAGGAATGAACCTTAAGAGGGAAGCAAGAAGCCTTTTGTTAAGGGAGACAAGGGAAAGAGGAAATTCAAAGGAAATGGAAGAAAGAATGCTTCAGTCAAGAAAGAGGGAGAGAAAATATCATGTAAACATTGTTCAAAGGATGGCCATGATGAAGACCATTGTTGGAAACTTCATCCTGAAATGAGACCAAAACAGTTCATCCATAAGGGGAAACCAAAGACTACTGCAACTACACAACATGATTTAGGTTCTGATTCGGGTGATTAAACAAAGCTTACAACCATGGGTTTTCAAGGTAAGTATTCTATTGCAAGTACTATTTCTTCAAGTAGTAGTAGACTCAATGAAACTCAACATGAAAAATAAAGAATAGAGCTTTTCCACATAAGGGTTAGTTCAAAGCGTACCAAGATAGATACTCTTTTTGATACTAGAACTCAAGCAAACCTCATATTTGAAGACACTGTCAAGAAATTAAAATTGGAAACTACTCCACATCCTAAACCATAACCTCTAGGATGGATATGTGACAATTCCAAATTTTGTGTAACAATAATATGTAAACTTACGTTTTCCATCACTGCAAACTTTATAGATGAGGTAGATCTTGATGCTATTCCATTGGCTATCTGTGGGATTGTGTTGGGAATCCCATATTTATATGATAGGAGACCCATATTTCATCGTCATGAGAACAAGTATCATTTGTTTAAAAATGGAGTTGAGTACATTGTTAGAGCACATACAAAGAGGTTGAATTTGTCACTTGTAAATGTTGGACAAATGAAGAGATTAATCAATGCTAGTAAGAATTTTGTCCTCTTGATGATCAAACCCAAAGACAATGTTGAAAAAGAAGTTTCCAAGGTTGTGATCAAAAGTTGAAATCTGATTTATATGAGGTTGTTAACCAATATGATGAGATTTTTCAGTAACCAAAAGGATTGCCTCCAAAAAGGGGTATCCAACATGAGATACAATTGCAAAAAGATTGTCCTCTTCCAAACATTGGTATGTATAGGATGTCAGTCATGGAGAATATTGAAATTAAAAAACAAATCCAAGAGTTCATTGACAAAGGGATCATCATTCCAATCACATCGCCATGTGTTTCACCAATTGTTTAAGTGCCAAATAAAGATGGTACATGATGTATGTGTGTATATTTTAGGGCCTTGAATAAGATTACAGTAAAGAATCGTTATCCTCTTCCTAGAATTGATGATTTTCTTGATCAATTGAAAGATTATAAGTATTTTACTAAGTTGGATTTGAGAAGTGGATATCATCAGATTAAGATTGCTGAAGGAGACACTTGGAAGACAACTTTCAAAACAAAGCAAGGTTTGTTTGAGAGGATGGTAATTCCATTTGGATTTTGTAATGCTCCTGCTACATTCATGAGAGTCATGAATGATGTTTTAAGGCATATTCTTGATGATTGTGTGAATGTATACTTGGATGACATTTTGATATTTAGAAAATCTTGTGAAGAGCATGTTATGCATGCAAAGAACATTTTGGATCTCTTAAAGAAAGAAACATTGTTTTTGAAGATGTCTAAATGTGAGTTTGGAAATACCTCACTTGTTTACTTGGGACATATTATTGGAGGAGGAGAACTGGAAATTGATCCTTCCAAGGTCAAATTCATTTTGGATTGGCCCAATCCAAACAATGTGACAGAGGTAAGAAGATTTTTGGGAGCAACCCAATATTGGAGAAATTTTATTGCTAACTTATCTTCAATTGCATCTCCATTACATGCAGTGACAAGCATTAAGAAAGTTTTCCAATGGGGAGGAAAGAAACAAAAATCTTTTGATGCATTGAAGGAGAAGATTAGTTCAGCTCCAGTTCTTGCACTTCCTAATTTGAAACTGTTATCGCACAATTTGTACTTTGATAGAAGGAAAGGTAAATGGAAATCAAATTGGCGTAACTTGAGGTTATCCTATCACTGTCACCTCAATAAGATTCCTCTTTCTATTTAGAATTGTAGGCCTAGGGGAGACGTCCCCGGTGACTTGGGTGTTTGATAAGGCAAGGTCAAAATGGCTATTAAAAGGTCCCCTCTCATAAGCCACCACCGATTAGAAAGTCTCGATTTTATAACCAATGAAGTGATAATATATCAAGATGCACCTACTCGGAACAAGGCAACAAGAAACTATATATATTTCAAGCACAACTTGTTGTTTAACACTTCATAAAACCATAGACTTTCTCAATAAAACAAATTGGTTGATAATGATGAAGTAAACAGAAAATTATAACAACAATATTTATGAGGTAATACTTCACAACAAGTGCCTTGAAACAACTTCAAAATGACTAAGAATAATCAACCATTAACATCGTAATACTAGCAATTATTAGAAGCAAACAAGGCAATGCATTAATCAACCCTTTCAATTGCTTTTAGAAGCTTTTAATGCTGCAATGTATGGTTGTAGCTTATTTTAATAAAATCAACAATAATGTTAGTAAGTTAGGTTATTCTAGTGTTAGAAGTAGTTAGTGAGAAGCTTATAGTGTAGGTTTTGATGGTTGTTTTGACCAATCAGTCGATAAGGAGTCTTAGACTAGTGCTTTTAGGGAAAATGGAGTCAATGATATGGCAACACATGTTGAAGAAAAATGCTGATAGTAGGAGATTCAAAGACAAGAGAGATAAATAATTGGAGTGTTGGTAACTCAAGGCTCAAACTATCAAACCCTAGGGGAAACTAACTACTAAGGTGTAGGTAACCCTAGGCCTTAGTAGATTTTAATCCCTCTTTAACTCAATGATGAAGAAAAACAACTAAGATGAAAAAATAAAAAATAGGGTGTTGCAATGGCAAGGCCCTAGAAAATGCTTCAAGAAAATCGGCCTCTTGACAATATCTAGTAGGTGAAGGATTTTAAAGTTAGGACAATAACATGTTCTAGTCTTCCTAGGGTTTAAACAAGCAATTTCATAATCTTAATGTAAATGAAACATAAACATGAATATAACCATTCAATCAAGAATAAATGTAGAAATTTCACTTACATACATCAAGAATCATCAAGAAAAACCCTAGTTGAACACTTCCACCAAGAAACTTGCCAAAATACTCCAAAATTTATCCTTCCTCAACAAGTGCGCCTAAAATTTCAGCCAAGTAACCCTAGATAGGACGCAAATTTTAGTCCTCATAAGTGTGAGTGAAAGATGATCCATAATACAAGGGCTAAAACCATTATTTATACAATATCAATGACCAAAATTAGGTCAAAATGGCCGACATGGCCAGTTGCATGTAATATCCAGTTTCTTACATTAAATGTCATAATAAAACCCTAAAGCAAGCTATAAAAATGGCTTCAAGCCCTTTTAGGGTAACGTTAGGCCTTCTCAAGGCAACGTTGACCTCCATGAGCAAAACGTTAGGCCTCCTTGTGCCTTTGGATCCTCCCACATGTGTCACTTGGCACACAACTTCCTCCAAAGTGTCCAAAATGATGGGTGACATCATGGGTCACATGGGTGATGTCATGGGACTTCCAAGGCCTACATCATGGTGGAAAGGGAAAGACCCCCCGGGTCTAGGCCTGCTAGGTTGTCTCTGGTGGAACATCCCTCTCCCTCTCTGTTGAAAACCCTTGATCCGTATTCACCCCTGGCTGGGGTCTGAACATCCATCTGGTGGGATTTTATCCCTATGGAGGTATGAATTAATCATCTCCCCATATGTACCTGTCCATCGGATGTGGCCCTACAACATCAAAAAGTGTGCCCTCCATGGGCTCATAAGTCACAACGATCGTATCAATGTCAATCACATCTAATCATCAAGTTATTTAAATATGTGCATGAAACCCCCTTTCCTAGACAAGTGCTCAAAGAAATTATGCTATTCTACAAGCCAGGTTTGGAGGGGATGCTAGGATGTCATATTGGGCTAGTGCTAATTGGATGTGGAATGTTTTCGGGTGAAGTCAAATCCCTGCCATGTAAGTGGATGAGGTGGTAAGGGATGTCTAGGAAATGGGTGCACTAATAACACAGAAATGTATGGGTTACATGTGGGTGCCTCTAAAGAGGGTGAGTTGCACCTTGTCATGGATGCAAATGTTTCCAATCCCATTCATGCCTTTTATATTTTATTCTTATTTTATTTTTCTTTCAAGAGACTATTTAGGGGGCACTTGCTTGACATGGTGACAAGTGGTGACAATGTTACCCACAAACATTTCACGAAAATGAGAAGGTTGACTCGTGATGAGACCCCCTTTCTCTTGGCTATGCCACCAAGAGAGACTACCATGGCATGGTGACCAGCTAAATGGTAGTGTCATACTACTACATGCCTATGGACCTAATAGGATGGCTCATGATGAGACCCCCTATTCTCCAACTAGGTCTTGATTTATTACTTTTACAGGTCCCTTTGCTTCTTGCTGAGAAGGCTTTTATTTATTTCTTGGGGATCCATGGGTGAAGCATATGAAGGTTTCATTCTTTTGGCTTTTATATTTTTCCAAATACTTTTAGCCTCTGGGCCTTTAGCCCCTTCTTCCCACAAGGTAAGGTACAACCCTTTGCTAGTTTGGCCAACCCAATGCCCAGACCAGTGTATGGGATGGATGAGTAGGGAAAAAATGAAAAGCGGTAAGTATGGTGGGAATGAATGATGTTGTTTCATGAATCCCCCCAGTAGAAACACAAACCCTATGGTAACCAAATTACTAGGGCATCATGCCATTCCCCCCAGGTGTGGTCAAGTGGAAAGGCATAAGGTCCAATCACACATTAGAAGTAAAAAGAATTAAATGCACATATTCAAATGTTTTGAGAATCAGAGTGACACCTACAATGATACCCAGACTCATTACCTCATGGAACAAGACCCATTTATCCTGAAGGACTAGACCGATGGGATGTGTTAGGGTCCTATAATTTTATAGGGTAATTCGTTATGATGATTGATATTCATTCTTTAGTGATTTTGGGATGAAAATAATATTACATGTTGTAAATTATTTCCAAAATGGCTCCTAGCTTGCCTGGTTTCCTCGGATGACTTTACCCCTTCGTCCATTTTTCCCAATCCTTCATTCACTGCTGCGTCACTCACTCCCTTATCCATTTATCTCATTGGCCACATCTCACCCACCACTCATCCCTGCATAAACAAAGTTAGATAACCTTAGGATAATTAATAATTAAAATTAATTAGTTAGGTTAATATTGTTAATAATTAGTAATTAGAATAGTATATTTAGATTAATAGTTAAGTTAGTGTAATAATAATAGTTTTAATAATAAGTTTAAATAATTAATTTAAAATAAGTAATTAATAATTATTAAAACATTATAAAAAATAAAAATAAAAAATAATCAAAATAAAATTAGAAACATAATTAATAAACTAAAAAAATAAATAAACAAACTTTATAAAAAATAAAAACAAAATACAATAATTAAATGAACAAGAAACAAACCATATAACAATTAAAAAAAAACAAATAAAAATTAAACTTAAAAATAAAACAATAAATAAAAACAAACGTAAAACAAAATAAGATACAAACAAAAATAAATAATAAAAGATTAAAACATTATAAATAAAGCAAAAACTAAACATTACAAATAATAAAAAGAACACATAAAAAGAAAACAAATAATAAAAAATATATAATAAAACAAATACTATCCCTACCCCAAGTCCTGCACACATCCCAATAACACATAAAATCAATGAGCATATAATTTTTTTAGACCCCCCTGCCTTCTGAACTTTAATGAGGGGGGGGAGTGGTTTCCACCTTGCCACATGTCACTCTCTTATTATTTCTGACCCCCCTTCCTAAACCACTTACCACTCTACCCCCCTCCGAAATACCACTTTACCCCCTCCAAAACCACTTTCCTCAATTCAAAAATCAGTTTTTACCTATTTCGACCAGTCATTTTTCGAGGTGATTTTCAGGTAAACTAGGAGGGATTTTGAGAAATCGAAAGAGGTTTTTTCTCAACACGAGACAAAGAACAATAAAATATCCCATATTTCTCATATATATTACATATTGGGATAATCAATAGAAATTTTGAGGCCTATATTTTGGGATTCATGATTTTCTTGTTGGAGACAAATGTTTCAAACCCAGATCCTGGACAGCTACAGATGAATTTCAAAAAACTGAGAGAGTTTTTTTCTCTGAACAATATGGTCTAAAAAAACCTCTCCGATATTTTACAAAAATATCTGATTGTGAGAGAATCAAAGACTTCCTTGGACCCTATTTTTTCAGAATTTTAGGAGGTGAATAATCCAAAGGGACAGATGGCAAAGATGAGAGGACAATAAACAATTTTTGTGGAGGTAGTTTCAACCGCATTCTAAATTTCAGTGGCATGAAGACACATAGAAACTGAATATCGACAGTCAATCATCAAAAACCTCCATCAAATAGAAAAATCCAGATTTTGTGGAAGAAATTATTTTGGCTTTTTATTTTTGTAATAATTAGTTTTAGATCTTCCATAAATAAATATTGATCAGTTATATCAAGATCATCTATAATAAGTCTATATATACTTCATTATTTGAAGTATTAGATGGCGGAGAATTGCTGCCAGAGATGGCTATTTGGATTGTATCATTTTCCTGAATATTTTTATGAATTAATAGAGAGTACAGAACTCTCATCAAGCAGAGATTCATCACGATGATGTTATAAGCATGTCTTTCTTTGTAATTCAAATTTCCATTAGTGTTTATTTCTTTTAGTATTTGACTGAGAGTATATGTTTGGAATTCATCTTTGATGTTCCATTCATGCAGTAAATACTTTTTATATTTAAAGGATTGTTGGTTTAGAATTCATCTGTATTTGGTGCTCTCTCTAGAGTAATCTATATCTTCTATAGTTTTCCTTCTAAAGTTACATTGATAATTCTTAATTTCTCTCACTGTGATGGATTCTCTTGTTCTCTTTTCTATTGTCATCTAAGCATTATTTGCTGAAAAACAATGCCTACTTTTCCTTTGTTTTCAGAGAGTACCCATCTGTTATTGACTCAATATCATTAATATTCATAATTTGACTCCATTTCCCAATGGTATTTTCTCTCATGCCTGTCCTAACAGCCTTTTTAAAAAACATACAAAACCCATCTTATACCAAAATCTGACCTTTGTCAGCTAATTGCCAAATCTTTGAGTATTTTTCAGTTGTGAGAGATCCCTCTCGGGTTGAATAGGTCAAAATACAATCCAAAGATGGTTGAAATAGTTACCTCTATCCATTTCTTTCTCATCCTTGGAAATTACAGAGTGGTAACATTTTGGCGACCATACTGGGGAACGAAAAGTTTCAGTTTCTCCAGAAAATATTATCAAGTTTCAGATTTGAGTGTTGGTGGTGAATAACTATCAAACATAGAAAAAGGCTGACTATTTCACCTGGCGACTCCATGTTCAAAGTATCCAGAGCTTCAAAGTTTTCAAGGTGACTCCACTGTCAAAGAATCTAGATTTTAGAGCATTCATGACAACTCCAATACATGTTGATCAAATTTCTTACAAAACAAGATGAATGGGTATGTGGCAAATCCTCTATCTTGTGAAGCTTTAAAGGAATTCAGGGATAATTTAGCAGAGTTTCCAATTGATGAAAGTTTTTCAACAACATTGTTTCATTGTTTGAAATCAAGGAAATTTTCTCCTAAGGGTAAATTTTTTTTTCTTGAGTTAGTTGTTGAAATATTTGAGAAGGATATTGAACTTTTGGATTCTCAGATTAAGTCATATAATTTCCAAGATCCTAAACAATTCTTGGATAATCTTCCTTCTCCAAAACAAGAGGAGATTGTATTACCTTTTGATTTGCAGATTGATGAGAAGTGTGTTTTGAAGTACAAGACTGAAACTGTAGATTTAGAATCAGAGTTTAACTTTGAGGATATAGTTGATGATGAAATCATCCATGATCAACTGGTCATTGAAGGCCTAAAAGACAAACTAATTAATCATTCCTTTATTTATCCTATAGCAAGCTACATGAAGGTTGTTTTCAGCTCAAGTATTAAACCATACCATGTTTTCATTATAAAGACCAGGTTTATCGACAGTTGCCATTACACATTACAACTTTGATTTTGAAGACAAAAATTCAAGATGTCCTTTTGATTGTGCTAACAAGCAGTCAAGCAGTCCACTTGTTTCAGCAGCTACTTGACTAGATTCATTGGCATTTTTGTATTATTTGATTCAACATGATTTTCAACAGTGTAGGGTAGGTAGAAGTGTGCAACTAAGCTCAGTGCCTTGAGTATTGTTTTCAAGCATTATTTCCATTTTCAGTTTTAGATTTCAGTTTTCAAAATGATTTGGATCTCAACTTCAATATTTTCAGTCACAAACGTTTCATGACAGAGCAAGTTGCAGGTTTTCGGATCAACCCAATGCACAAGGGACTGATCTATGAATTCAGAGATATGAGATTCTTGACACCTCCTTAGGAGCTTCCATGCCCAGCTGGAGCCTATGTTAGTGTCCTATAATTTTATAGGGTAAGTCTTTATGCTGATTGATATTCATTCTTCAATGATTTTGGGTTGAAAATAATATTCCATGTTGTAAATTATTTCCAAAAAGGCTCATGTATTGCCTGGTTTCCTCAGATGACTTTGTCCCTCCGCCCATTTTTCCCAATCCTTCATTCACTGCTGCGCCACTCACTCCCCTGACCATTTATCTCATTGGCAACATCTCACCCACAACTCATCCCTACATAAACAAAGTTAGATAACCTTAGGATAATCAATAATTAAAATTAATTAGTTAGGTTAATACTGTTAATAAATAGTAATTAGTATGCATATTTAGATTAATAGTTAAGTTAGTGTAATAATAATAGTTTTAATAATAATTTAAAATTATATATATATATATATATATATATAGGGGAATCGACAATGGTGGCAGTATCGTACTCGCATGACATGGGGTCGAATCCTGTCGACTACCTTATAACCCCTAGGGAGAATCGCACAACCCACAAGCATGCCTATGGATAATTCGAGGTTTTAACTCGTGACTTGCGTAACAACACAAACGCCTTAACAACACGTTCAATGTCCACTAGACCAAACCCTTGCGAGCTTAAATAATTAATTTAGAATAAGTAATTAATAATTATTAAAACATTATAAAAATTAAAAATTAAAAATAATCAAAATAAAATTAGAAACATAATTAATAAACTAAAAAATTTTAATAAACAAAATTTATAAAAATAAAAATAAAACAAAAAAATTAAAACAAAAAAAATATCAAAATGAAAACAATGAAAAAAAAATTAAATAATTCAATTAACAAGAAACAAACCATAAAACAATTAAAAACAAACAAATAAAAATAAAACAATAAATAAAAACAAATGTAAAAAAAATAAAATACAAACAAAACTAAATAATAAAAGATTAAAACATTATAAATAAAACAAAAATGAAACATTACAAATAATAATTAAAAAAAACACGTAAAAACAAAAAAAATAATAAAAAATATATAATAAAAATAATAATTTCCCTACCCCAAGTCCCACACACATCCCAATAACATATAAAATCAATGGGCATATAATTTTTTCATACCCCCTTGCCATCTGAACTTTAACGAGTGGCCCGGGGAGGAGGGGTCTGAAAAGTGGTTTCCACCCCACCACATGTTACTCTCCTATGATTTTGGACCCCCCCCCCCCCTTTTCATAAACCACTTACCACTCTACCCCCCCCTCCAAAATACCACTTTTTCCCCTTCGAAAACCATTTTCCCCAATTCAAAAATCATTTTTTACCCATTTCGACGAATCATTTTCCGAGGTGATTTCTAGGTAAACCAGGAGGGATTTTGAGAAACCAAAAGAGGTTTTCACTCAGAACAAGACAAATAAAAATAAACTCTCCCATATTTCTCATATATATTACATATTGGGATAATCAAGAGCATATTTGAGCCCTATATTTCGAGATTCATGATTTTCTTGTTGGAGACAAGTTTTTCAAACCTAGATCTCAGACAGCTAGAGATGAATTTCAAAAAACCAAGAGAGGTTTTTTCTCAGAACAATATGATCTACAATAACCTCTCCCATATTTTACACATATATCTCATATTGAGGGAATCGAAGACTTCCTTGGACTCTATTTTTTCAAAATTTCGGGAGGTGAATAATCCAAAGGGACATATGGCAAAGATGAGAGTACAGTAAACAATTTTCATGGAGGTATTTTCAACCTCATTCCAAATTTTAGTGTCATGAAGACAATTAGCAAATGAATATCAACAATCAATCATAAACAACCTCCATCAAATAGCAAATTCTAGATTATGTGGCAGGAATGCTTTTGGCTTTCTATTTGTGTAATAATTAGTTTTTGATCTTCCAAAAATAAATATTGATGATTTATATCAAGATCATCTATAATAAGTCTATATATAATTCAATATTTGAAGTATTGTATGGTGGGGAATTGCTTCCAGAGATGGCTATTTGGACTGTATCATTTTCCTAAATATTTTTATGAATTAATATAGAGCCCAGTACTCTCATCAAGCAGAGATTCATCACGGTGATGTTCTAAGCACGTATTTCTCTGTAATTCACATTTCCATTAGTGTTTATTTATTCTAGTATTTGACTAAGATTATATGTTTGGAATTCATATTTTATGCTCCATTCATGCAGTAAATACTTTTTATGTTTAAAGGATTGTTGGTTTAGAATTCATCTGTATTTGGTGCTCTGTCCAGAGTAATCTATATCTTCTATAGTATTCCTTCTAAAGTTACATTGAGAATTATTAATTTCTCTCACTGTGATGGACTGTCGTTTTCTCTTTTATATTGTCATCTAAACATTATTTGCTGAAAAACAATGCCTACTTTGCCTTTGTTTTCAGAGAGTACCCATTTGTTATTGACTCACTATCATTAATCTTCAGAATTTGACTCCATTTCCCAATGGTATTTTATCTCATGCCTATCCTACCGACATTTTTAAAAACCATACAAAACCCATATTATACCAGAATCTGACCTCTATGAGTTAATTTCCAAATCTTTGAGTATTTTTCAGTTGTGAGAGAGCCCTCTCGGGTTGTATAGGTCATAATACAATCCAAAGATAATTGAAATAGTTACCTTTGTCCATTTATTTCTCAGCTTTGGAAATTACAGAGTGATAACAAGATGGATGTTGTTCCTGCTGACAAGGTGAAGACACTAAAGATGAAAAGGATGGGCCCTCCGGGGCCAAGCTCAAGTCGATCTGGCTCTTGGTATGCCATGTCTAGGACCTGTGGGCCTCGAGACATAATCGCATTAGTTATCCCTAGGCTAGGGGATAACATCTGGCTCCAACTTGGGGACATGTTCTCACCATAGAGAACATGAGAACCTCAACATATTTGGCATAACTTGTGACCTTCTTAATCTCAACATAAGATTATTAGTAATCATTGAAATCATCCCCGGATCATATACATATATAATACAGTAAATGAAAGCGAACATATATACAAATTGAAATACAACTACTCTAACATGAAATGCATATGTTATATACAATGAATGCAAGTGCCTACCTACTTACCTCTACTTACCGGTTGGTTGAATGATAGGTGTAGTCAAATAACTAGTGAAACCATCCTAGCAATGTCCCACAATACATGCCTATGTGCTTCATCATAAAACAAAATAGTGATAAGTTAAGCATAGAAATAACATGAGTTAGAGAATGTATTGTATCATTAGAAATCATACGGTCTATCTCATGGAGGTGGGTGGGAGGGACAAAATGGCTCCAAGTCATTCTCTCAGGAAAGTTCTCAATCCACTTCAGGAAGGGATCATGAAAACTCAAAAGTTCAAAAGACTGACTCAAAGGGTCTAAAAGCCCGCTACCTTGGATTTCTTCACAATATGAAGCCCGGGAAAGGACTGACAAGGAACTAGAAGATGACTGACAAACTCTTAAGGGAAGGCTGAAAGATGGAGATGACAGACTAATTCTTGAGCTATTCAACCTACCCTTGAACTCTAGGGTTTTCCTCAGAGGAAACTTAATACAAAAGACATACTTTCCAACTACACCTTTAATGACACACCAAGATAAAGTAATCGAAGGTGGTTGGAGAACATTATCACAAGGATATTTCTTTGAGAAAATGATGTCCTTACTCCTATCAAGATATGAGCACAGCGGTGGTTGATAATATTATTCATGGAATAAATCCAAGTGCTCAGAGGAATAATAATCAAAATCCTCAATGTATGACCAAAATTCATTAGGAGAATATAGCACTAGGTCATCCTTGGGTGTCTGAAACAGGATTATAATCACACCATCTCCTTGTTTCCAATTGTCAAGTTTATTACTAACTTCATGTGATGAAGGTAAAGGGAACTTTTGGAAAAATCCCTCAATGTCGTAAATTGGATCCCCATCATACCCAATAACATCCCATTTATGCTTCCCGACATGTATGAATTCATCGATATTATCAACAAAGTCATCATCTTCATCATAACATGAAGGGGTTAGAACATCCAACACTTCTTCACTTTCCACATGATAAGATAGAGAATCATTAAAAATTTGGAAAGGGAAGTAACTCACCTTTATTACTTATTCCTGTGCATGAGCTTTAAGTATTTGGATATCTTCATCAAATGGAAAAATTGCCTCTACATCTTCTATCTTGTCTAGGGGTTCCATTTCTTCTTCACTCTCTGAATCATAGAATAAGGTATCATCAAAAAATTGGAAAGGAAAATGACTCACCTCATTCTCTTCATCTTGTGCAGGAGAAATAGGATCTTGGAGAGCTTTGTCAAATGGAGGAGAGATTACCAGTGCTTCATCCTCATCATTCACTTCTCTAGTTTCACTGCATTCTATCGAATCATGGGAGAAATCCTGCTCCTCTTCAAGAGGTTGACAATTTCTTTCATAAATCTCTTCTTTCATATCAGAAGGTTCTTGGTATTGATCATGATATACATCCGTGAGATCTTCTACAATCTCAGTGGTGAATCCTTTGTCCTTTAAGGCTACTGTGAGATTTTGAAGGGCATATTCATACGCTTGGCAATGTGGTTTGACAAAGTCAATAAACCTACTGATAAGGTGTATGAAAGATGATATACCCCTATATTCAAAACAACCTTTAAACTAATCTTGCAAAAAGGATGGTAGAGAGAGTATGGATAATTTTACCAGAACATCCTCCCCTCCTAATTCTATCTCACTTATATACTTCAAAAATTCTACAATGTGAGGAATTGGGAGGCCCCCTTCAAATATTGGAGGGTTTCTTGACCATTTTGTATAAACAAAAGTCGGGTGTCCTTGAAGACTTTTGAAATCAATAGTTGGATACATTTTTTCTTAGGATGTCATGATCCCATAACTTGGAAATATCATATAATTGAGAGTAAGGTGGCACCTATGAAAAGGTTAGTGGAGTCACCAGATAATTTTCTTGAAACTATCAAAGGGATGAGGAGATCAAACTTAGTGGATTTGCTAGGTAATCTTTGAAAAGTAAAGGATTTTGAGGAAAGGCTAATCGAAAAGTGTCATCTTGAGGAGAATTGACTCAGTGTTCCCCAACAACGACACCAAAATGTTATCACACAATTTGTACTTTGATAGAAGGAAAGGTAAATGGAAAGAAAATTGGTGTAACTTGAGGTTATCCTATCACTGTCACCTCAATAGGATTCCTATTTCTATTTAGGGCTGTAGGCCTAGGGGATACGTGCCCGGTGACCTAGGGGTTTGAGAAGGCAAGGTCAAAATGTCTATTAAAAGGTACCCTCTCACAAGTCACCACTGATCAAAAAGTCCTGGGTTTATAACCAATGATGTGATAATATATCAAGATGTACCTTCTCGAAACAAAGAAACAAGAAACTATATATATTGCAAGTACAACTTGTTGGTTATCACTTCATAAAACCACAAACTTTATCAATAAAAGCAATTGGCTAATAATGATGAAGTAAACAAAAAATTATAACAACAATATTTATGAGGTAATACTTCATAGCAAGTGACTTGAAACAACTTCAAAATGACTAAGAATAACCAACCATTAACATCATAATACTAGCAATTATTAGAATCAAACAAGACAATGCATTAATCAACCCTTTCAATTGCTTTTAGAAGATTTTAATGTTGCAATGTATGGTTGTATATTATTTTAATAACAACAACAATTGTGTTAGTAGGTTAGGCTATTCTAGTGTTATAAGTAGTTAGTGAGAATGTTAGAGTGTAGGTTTTGATGGTTGTTTTGATCAATCACTCAATAAGGAGTCTTACACTAGTGCTTTTAGGGAAAAAGGAGTCAATGATATGGCAACAAATGTTGAAGGAAAATGATGATAGTAGGAGAGTCAAATACAAAAGAGATAAATAGTTGGAGTGTTGGTAACCCAAGGCTCCAACTATCAAACCGTAGGGGAAACTAGCTACTAAGGTGTAGGTAACCCTATGCCTTACTAGATTTTCCTCCCTCTTTAACTCAATGATGAAGAAAAACAACTAAGATGAAGAAATAAAAACTAGGGTGTTGCAATGGAAAGGCCATAGAAAATGCTTCAAGAAAATTGACCTCTTGACAATATCTAGTAGGTGAAGGCTTTTAAAGCTAGGACAATAACACGTGTTAGTATTCCTAGGGTTTAAAGAAGAAATTTCATAATCTTAATGTAAATGCAAGATAAACATGACTATAACCATTCAATTAAGAAGAATTGAATAAATTTCACTTACATTGATCCATATGGATATCAGTGGCCACCCACCTTTTCCAACTAGCTCAAAACAATTTTTTGACAATTTTGGCAATTTACTATTTTTAGTAGTTTTAACTTCTGGGGCCATTTTGAGGGCCTAAATGAAGTTTTTTCGGGATTGATTTCCTCAATGATATAAAAATGCATGATTGATCCCCAAAAATGAATCTCCTTGATGATACCTTTCCAATGGGCTATAACACGCCTAAAACGAAGATCGTATGCAAAAGTTACGACCCCGGGAAGTTGATGTACTAACTTACCCAAACGGGGCCCACATGAATTTTGGCGCTTCATCTCCTAGGGTTAGGTTTTTGGATGTATATGGTTTTTGGCATTCTTTCTTATTTTAAAAAGGCCTTCAGAGCCTCATTGTAACCTTCTTCTTGCAAATGCGCACTGCCGTCATATCTCTTCTCAGAGATAAGCCGCCACCATTCCAACAAGCTTGTTTTCGCTGCATTTTACAGTTTCAACCTATTTCATTATTGAATAGAAAACAAATTTTACTGTATATTTGTTACTTTTTGTTAATCACCTGTTAATAATTTGTATTCATTTTGTTCTTCTCATAAAATCTGAATCAGTGGTATCAGAGCGATCTGCTCCTTGTTGTCTTAATGCATGTCCCCAACGAGGTAGGAGTACAAAGAGTTGGGTCTTGAGCTTGTTTCTCTTGAGGAAAGAAGCTCTCACACACCCAAGTGACCTCCCATGGCAGGAGAAAAGAAATATGATGGGAAAATAGATCCTTTCAAACTGTTGATTGAGGAAGCCCTCACGCAACAGAGGAATGAGATGATGGATAGTTTCGCGCAAATCCTTCAGCGGCTACCAACAAGAGACACATCTTCTTCGAACAGAGGCGCCACCCCCTTCAAGGTACAAATAAACTTCTATATTCCTATATTTGAAGGTCATATAGATGCATATGCTATAGACAAGTGGTTGAATCTACTAGAAGGGTATTTTTCTGTCCATAACTTTTTGAATAGAGAAAAGATTACTTTTGCGCTCCTCAAAGTTGTTCCCCATGTCAAAGATTGGTGGGAAATTTTCTGTGAGCAAAAGGAAACATAGGAAACCTCATTATTTTTAGTCATGTCAATGTGGGAATCCTTTAGGGATGCTATTAAGGAACAATACTACCCTTTCGGAAGTTATGACGACCTGTATACCAAATGGACCACACTGCGGTAAGAAAGAGACCAAGCAGTGCTAGATTTCATAAATATCTTCCATACCTTGCATACCAAGTTGGGTAACAAAGATTCAGAGAGACATCTGGTTCTCAAGTATCACCGTGATTTGCATAGATACATCCAGACCGAAATGGAATTTTTGGACATCTCATTCTTGGGCGCGACCTACCGATATGCCGTCAAAATCGAGCAGAAGCTCAAACAAAAGATGTGACAATTTGGGCCTGGGAACCCCTCACAACAAAAGGCAGGAAAGGGTGACCCCAACCCACTGAACAAAGGAGAAAGAAAATATGAAGAGTATCAGGACAACCAGTCCAAGCCGTAAGAAAATAAGGACACTGGAAAGACAAAGAAAGATACCGAGAAGTGGTACGACTTCCATAAAAGCCCTTGGCATAACACTGTTGACTGCTGCTCAAAGAAGTCGCTGGTTGCCGAAGTGAAAGTCCCTGAATTAGATGTGGATTCTGACTCTGAGCCAAAACCAGAAAGGGGAAGATGGATCATTGACACAGAACCCAATGCCACCGTTGGTACCACCAAGCTCTAGCCTGGTGAACTAGACGAGCTAGAAGAAGGAGAGCGCCTCTTCCATTCACAGATGTGGGTAAAAGGCACCCTGTTGCACTTCATCATTGATAGCAGTAGCCAGAAGAACCTTATCTCAGCAGAGGTCATCAAGCAACTGGCCCTGCCAACAACACCGCACCCACAGCCCTACACCATTGGATGGCTCCGCCAAGGAAGTGATCTCCATGTCAGCCAACAGTGCTGAGTGTCGTATGACATCAAGCCCTTCAAAGATGAGGTATTGTGTGATGTTTCTTCTCTCAAAGTTTTTGATGTTCTTTTGGGCCAACCTTATTTATGGAAACATCATGTTGTATATGAGTCTAGGCCTCGTAGTGTTATTATTACTTTGAACAAGAAATTGTATAGGATACCTGAGGCAGTCTCACCTAGTGCTATTTCCTTGATCTCTGCTAAGAAATGCAGGAAGGTCATCTCTCAGATGGAGAAGTTTGTCTTCTTCGTGATTTTCTCTCAGAATAAGTGAAAGATCACAGCCACATCCAGGGTCTCGATGGTTGACCTCTCCACATAGCAGAAACAAGTAGATAAGGTCATGGAAGAATACTCGGATATATTCTTCTCACCTATAGGGGTACCTATGCACTGCCAGGTCAAGCATGCCATTGATCTGACCCTCGGTGCACCGCTTCCCAATGGTCCAGTCTATCGTTGCTCTTTGTTAGAAAATGAGGAGATAAAGCGATAGATCCAAGAACTTCTCCACAAGGGGCACATCTGCCCCATCTCATCACCTTGTGGGAGCTCAATCATGTTGGTACATAAGAAAGATGGAACCTGGCGACTCTGTATTGATTACCGGGCTCTGAATAAAATCATAGTTAGAAACCAGTACCTGATTCCCCGAATCGATGACCTCCTTGATCAACTCACGGGGGAAAAATACTTCAGTAAGATTGATCTGAAGTCTGGCTACCACCAGGTCCTGATAGAATAGACAGATGTATGGAAGACCACCTTCAAGCCAAAGGAAATCCTTTTTGAATGGTTGGTCATGCCCTTTGGTTTGCCAAATTCTCCAGCCAGTTTCATGAGGATGATGGACGATATCCTACGACCATTCACCAATACGTTTGTAGTGGTGTATCTGGATGACATTCTAATTTACAACAAGACTTGGGCCAAACACTTGTAGCATATTCAACAGGTTCTGCACACCCTACGATAGTACAAGCTATATGCCAACTTGGAAAAATTCTCTTTCGGCATGGATAGGGTCCATTACCTGGGCTACATCATTGATCAACATGGCATACATGTGGATCTAGCCAAGATCCAAGTCATTCGTGACTGGCCATCCCCAAAAACACTCACTGAGCTTCAGAGCTTCTTGGGCCTTGCCAATTTCTACCGTAGATTCATGTTGGGATTCTCCCATATTGCATGGGACCTCAGCCAAATAAAAAGGGGTGTTGGTAAGAAGAAATTTGCGTGGGGCCGGTCCCAACAACAAGCGTTCGATGATTTGAAGAAATGCTTGTGCTCAGCCTCGGTACTTTCACTACCAGACCTACAACATCCCTTTGAGATCGAGACAGATGCTTCAAACTATGTTGTGGGCACCATTCTCACTCAGCACGGCCACCCCGTGGCCTATCATAGTGAGACATTGTTAGATACTGTCCTTAAGTACCCTAATTACGATAAATAAATGTACTCCATTGTGCAAGGATGCCTCCAATGGAGACATTACATTCTTGGGAAGGAGATAGTCATCCACACTGATCATAAGCCACTGCAGTTCATGCAGACATAGGGAAAATTGCAGAATGACCACCATCAAAAGTGGTCCACATACTTGCAGCAATTCCACCTCAACATCAAGTATAAAATAGGAAGCACCAATCGCGTCATTGATTGCCTTAGAAAACTACCAGTCATAACACTCACCACGGTGCTAGAATCTTACAGCCATGAGACATCTGGATGACCCCAACTCTATGAGACAGACCTTGACTTTGCCACCACCTACCAAATGTTGGGTGCAAATGCATTTGTCAATAATTTCCATCTTCAGGATGGGTTGTTGTGTCGTCTGGGCCATATATGTGTTCCATCAAGTGAGCGAGCGAAGCTGATCTGGGAATCCCACTACAGTCGAGTGGCAGGACACTTTGGCATTCAAAAGACAGTGGCGTTGCTACAAAAACATTTCCAGGGATGATTTTAGGGACTAAATTTCTCTCATGGGATAATTTTCCATGGTTTTTCCAAAAACGAGATTCGCTATTTTAAAAATGATTCGCCTAAATTCAATAGGATAAAATTATTTTACCTAAAAAATCGCCAATTTTTTTATAAAAACTATATAAAATACTTATAAATTTGAATATTTTTACGAAAATATCGCCAAACATTTATAGTTGACATATGAAGGATTAGTAAGATTCGCCAAGGTTTCTACATTTTAAAATAAATTTCCATCCTTAAAATCATCCCTGAACATTTCTACTAGCCGAAACTTCGATAGGAGGTCAACAAGTATATCAGGTCTTGCACTACCTGTGCTATTGCCAAACCAACCACTAAGAAACAGGGCCTGTACACCCCTCTTCCTACTCTTGATAGGCCATGGGAATCCATCTCAATGGACTACATGTTGGGCCTCCCATCCACCAAGCGGGGAAATGACTTTGTTTTTTTGGTTGTTGATCGCTTTTCTAAGATGACAATTCTGGTTGCCTGCAAGAAGAGCATCACAACAGAGGCCACTGCCAAGATATTCTTTGAACAAGTCTAGGTACATTTTGGAATGCCACAAACAATTGTCTCAGATTAGGATATTCGATTTCTTAGCACATTTTGGTCGAGCCTTTGGTCACTGTTGGACACCAAGCTCACCAAATCCACGACCTTCCACCCCCAGAAAGATGGCCAAACCGAGGTTTTAAATCGAATGATTGTGCATATTCTTCACATGTATAATTCAAAGTACCCTCGCACATGGGATGAGATGCTTCCCTATGTCCATCATAGCTACAATCGAGCCCTGCATATCTCAACCAGACACAACCCCTTTCAAGTGGGGTTAGGATTCCAACCATTGGGTCCCATAGATGTTTCACTTCCCCTTGTGGTCACCTTGACCGACTCATCTCCTGCTCCAACTAAAGATGAAAAAGACACCCGGTTCATTGAGCGGATCTAGTACATCTGCCAACAGGTTTAGGATATCCTACAGAAGTCCAATGACAAGTACAAACAACGCCATGATCAACATCAGGTGCCACATAAGTTTCAGGTGGGCGAAAAAGTTTGGTTGCACTTGCAAAAAGAACACCTTACAGGACCCCATCAGAAGATTTGCCCACTCCTTTATGGGTCGTACACTATCACCAAGGCCATGGGGGATAATTCTTTTGAGCTCAACATTCCTCCTTTCCTTGGCCTGCACCCAGTGTTCAATGTGGATCTCCTTTGCCCTTATTTCCCACCATTATTGGACACCTCAGAAGTAACAGAACAATTGACACCAATAGAGCTCAACCCTGACTACATACAATAGGAATATAATGATAAAATTGTGGACAGATAGATCAAGGGCACTCAACAACAAAGGATCCAGCTTTATCGAGTCGTCAAAGTAGGGTAGCTCCTGCACCAAGGCAAGTGGCTCACCCGGGGCCAAATTTAGCAGAAATTTCATCATCTAATGGGGGGCCTGAATGAAATGGATAAAATTGATTCCTAATGAGGGAGTATTGATCCATATGGATATCGGTGGCCACCCACCTTTTTCAACTGGCTCAAAACAATTTTCTGACAATTTTGTCAATTTACTATTTTTAGCAGTTTTAACTTTTTGGGCCATTTTGAGGGCCTAAATGAAGGTTTTTTGGGATAGAGATCCTCAATGATAGTCAAAGGCATTATTTATCCCCCAAAATTATTATCCTCTACAATACCTTTCCAACGGGCTATCACACACCTAAAATGGAGATCGTATGCAAAAGTTACGACCCCGGGAAGTTGATGTACTAACTTACCCAAACGGGGCGCACATGACTTTTGGAGCTTCATCTACTAGGGTTGGGTTTTTGGATGTCTAGGGTTTTTGGAATTCTTGTTGATTGTAAAAATTCCTTTAGAACCTCATTGTAACCTTATTCTTGGGAATGCGCACTTTCGTCACATCTCTTCTTAGAGATAAACTGCCACCATTCCAGCAAGCTTGTTTCCGTTGCATTTTACAGTTTCATCTTATTTTGTTATTGAATAGAAAACAAGTTTTACTGTATCTCTGTTATTTTGTGTTAAGAACCTGTTAATAATATGTATTCATTTCATTCTTCTCATAAAATCCGGATCATACATACATCAAGAATCATCAAGCAAAACCCTAGTTGAACACTTCCACCAAGAAACTTGCCAAAATAATCCAAAATTTAGCATTCCTCAAGAAGTGCACCTAAAATTTCAGCCAAGTAACCCCAGATAGGGAGAAAATTTCAGTCCTCACAAGTGTGAGTGAAATATAATCCATAATACAAGGGCTAAAACCCTTATTTATACAATATCGATGACCAAAATTAGGTCAAAAAGGATGACATGGCCAGTTACATGTAATATCCATTTTTTTACATTAAATGTCATAATAAAATGCTAAATCAAGCTGTAAAGATGATGTCATGCCATTTTAGGGTGATGTTAGGCCTTCTCAAGGAAATGTTTGCCTCCAGGAGAAAAAATTTAGGCCTCTGGATCCTGCCACACGTGCCACTTGGCACACAACTGCCTCCATAGTGTCCAAAACGTTGGGTGATGTCATGGGTCACATGGGTGACATCATGGGCCTTCCAAGGTCTACATCATTGTGGAAATGGAAATACCCCCCTCGGTCCAGGCCTTCCAGGATGTCCTTGGTGGAGCATCCCTCTCTCTCTCCAATTAAAATCCTCGATCTGTCTCTAGCCTTGGATGGGGTATCAACATCCATTTGGTGGACCTTTGGCCCTATGGAGGTCCAAAATAATAATCTCTCCATATGTACCTATCCATCGGGTGTGGCCCTGCAACATTAAAAAGTACTCCCTCCATGGGCTCATAAGTCATAGGGATCATAGCAATCTCAATCACATCTAATCATCAAGTTATTTAAACATGTGCATGAAACCCCCTTTCCCGGACAAGTGCTCAAAGACATTATGATATTATACAAACCAGGTTTGGAGGGGACGCTAGGATTTCCTATTGGGATAGTGCTCATCAGATGTGGGATGTTTCTGGGTGAATTCAAATCCATGCCATGTAAGTGGATGAGGTGGTAAGGGATGCATGGGAAATGGGTGCCGTGGTAACAGGGAAATGTATGGCTTACCTATGGGTGCCTCTAAAGAGGGTGAGTTGCACCTTGTCATGGATGAAAATGTTTCCAATCCCATTCATTCCTTTTGTATTTTATTATTATTTTATTTTTCTTTCAAGAGGCTAGTTAGGGGACACTGCCCTGGCGTGGTGACTAGTGGTGAAAATGTTACCTACAAGCATTTCATGGAAATGAGAAAGTTGGCTTGTGATGGGACCCCCTTTCTCTTGGTTATGCCACCAAGAGACACTACCTTGATGTGGTGACCAACTGAATGGTAGTGTCATACTGCTACATACCCATGTACCTAATAGGATGGCTCGTGATGAGACCTCCTATCCTCCAACTAGGTCTTGATTTATTATTTTTACGGGTCCCTATATTTCTTGTTGAGAAGCCTTTTATTTCTTTCTCAGGGATCCTTGGGTGAAGCATCTAAAGGTTTCATTCTTTTGGTTTTTTTCCATATAATTTTATCCTCTGGGCCTTTAGCCCCTTCTTCCCATAAGGTAAGGTACAACCCTTTGCTAGTTTAGCCAACCCAATGCCCGTACCAGTGTATGGGATGGATGAGCGAGGAAAAGATGAAAAGTGGTAAGTATGGTGGGAACGAATGATGGAATTTCATGAATCCTCCCAATGGAAACTAAAACCATATGGGAACCAACTTACTAGGGCATCCTATCATTCCCCCCAAGTATGGTCAAGTTGAAAGGCATAAGTTCCAAGCACACGTTAGACGTAAAAAAAATTAAATGCACATATTCAAATGTTTTGACAATCAGAGTGACACATACCATGATACACAGAATCATTACCTCATGGAGCAAGACTCATTTTTGCTAAAGGACCAAGCCTATAGGATGGATTTTGTTGTTGTTGACAAGGTGAAGGCACTGAAGAAGAAAAGGATGGGCCCTCCAGGGCCAAGATCAAGTCGATCTGGCTCTCGATACTCCATGTCTAGGACCTATGGGCCTTGAGACATCATCTTCTTAGTTATCCCTAGGTTAGGGGATAATAGAGACAACCATTTGAGATCCAAAGAGATGCAAGCAACTATGCAATGGGAGTAGTCTTGTTAAAACATCGTAAGCCCATTTGTTTTCACTATGAAACTTTTAATGGTGCTGTGATTAACTATCCTACTTATCATGGATGATTTTAAGGATAGAAAATTGTTTTAAAATGTAGAAACCTTGGTGAATCTTACTAATCCTTCATATGCCAATTATAAATGTTTGGCAATATTTTTGTAAAAATATTCAAAATTTTAAGGATTTTATATAGCTTTTATAAAATTTTGGCGATTTTTAAGGTAAAATAATTTTATCCTATAGAATTTGGGCGAATCATTTTTAAAATAGTGAATCTCGTTTTTGGAAAAACCATGGAAAATTAGCCCATGAGCTAAATTTAGCCCCTAAAATCATCCATGCTACTTATGATAAGGAGTTGTATGCATTGGTGCAAAGTGTGAAAAAATGGAAACATTATTTGTTGGGAAAAGAAACTATCATTGACACAGATCATCAACCATTGCAATACTTACAATCACAAAAAAATATACAACAAGCAAGGCACTTTAGATGGATGGGTTTTCTACAACAATTCCACTTGGTTATAAGGTATAAGAAAGGCTTTTATAAGGAAGTTTCCAATATGCTTTCTAGGCCTATTGTTAGTGCTTCAATTATTCTTAAGCATAATTCTACCATGCATGAGAGTTATGTTGAACAATATGCTTTAGATGTTGATTTTAAAGCGGTTTATGCAAATTTGTCTCATTCTAACCAAGTTGAGGAATTGGATTATCATGCACATGATAAGCTTTTGTATCATCTTGGAAAGCTATGTATTCCACAGGGTGAAAGAGTCAACATCATAAGGGAATCTCATTATTCTCTTATAGCTTGCCACTTTGGTGTAGGCAAGACAATGGCTAATTTGCAAAGGTATTGCTATTGGCCTAAAATAAATGAAAGTGTTTCAAGATATGGAAGAGGATATTATTTATGTGCTACAAGTAATCCTAGCAATAGCAAGTTGGGTTTGTATACTCCACTTTTGGTTCCTTCTCGTCCTTGGTAAAGCATTTCCACGGACTTTATAGGAGGTCTACTTATGTCTAAAAAGAATCATGACTATCTTTATGTTGTGGTTGACCGTTTCAGAAAAATGTGTATTTTGATGCCTTGTGAGAAGAAGTTTATAGCTGAGCAAATGGCACAAATGTTATTTCATCATGTTTGGGTACATTTTGGGTTGCCCAAATCCATTATTTTTGATCGAGATTCTTGATTTATTGGGAACTTTTGGTCAAGCTTATGGGAACTCATGGACACTAAGCTAAAAAAGAGCATAGTGTTTCATCCACAAACCGATGGTCAAACATAAGTGGTGAATAAAATAGTAGTACATATTCTTCATGGTTATTTCAACAATCATCCTAAGATTTGGGATGAGCATCTACACTACATTCAACATGATTACAATCGGGCTAAGCACTCTTTGAATCAAACATCTCCATTTGAGGCATGTTTTGGTTATTTGCCAAAATCTCCTTTAGATTTTATCTTCGGGAAAGATATTTCTATTGATGGTCAATATGACATTGATAGAGAAAATAATTTCATTGAACAAATTCAGTTGGTGCATCAAATGGTACAAGAATAGTTGGAAAAGAGCCAAGCCAAGTACAAGACAAGACATGACAAAAATCATGTTGATCACAGTTTCCAAGTTGGAGATGAAGTTTTTCTTTACATTAGAAAAGAGAGGCTTAAAGGAGAAGGTAAAAAATTGAAACCAATTAGATATGGACCTTTCAAGATTCTTGAAAAGATTGGTAACAATGCCTTCTGTTTGGATTTTCCTCCTTATTTGCAAATGTATGCAGTTGTCAATGTTAATAATTTGAGATTGTATGAGCCTCCTTTGATTTATGATCAAGGAGAGAATGTTCATATTCCTTCCATAGATTATTTCTCGCCAGGATATCTTTCAAAACTACATGAAGATACAATCCTTGACATGAGGATGAGAACTTCAAAATGAGGGCATGTGGAATACCTTCGAGTTGGTCTTAAAGGCACAAATACAAGAAAGGCCAAATGGATTGAGGTTGGAAATGTGAGGGAACTATACCCTCATCTTCAGATTGACTGAAAGTAGTCTTTTGGAGGTCCAAAATCTTCCCAATGGGGAGGAGTGATCCAGGGGATCAAAATATGCTCAAAAATTAAAGATCTCGGAATTGATTTGAAATAGACTCACACGTAGTCCTCATCCTCATGATACCAAAAAAACTTGAACAGGTTCAAACAAATGTCATATGCTAGAGATATCACATTCTGTCCACTTTGACAAACATGCAAAATTTCACTGACTGTACAGTCCATACAATGCTGACATGGCAGGGTCATACTGCTGATGTGGTAGGTCTATACTGGTGAAGTGGCAGGGCCATACCGGTGACATGGAAAGTTCATATTGGTGATGTGGCAGGTGATTGTACTAACACGTGGAAGGTGATCATACTAACACGTGGAAGGTGACCGTACTGACATGTGGCAAGTGGTGACGTGGAAGAGGATGACATGAAATTTATGTTGGCATGGTATGTGGACTAGTTAGGTTATAACATGTGGCATCTTGTGGGAAAATGTTATGGTGCCACATGGCCCAGACATGGGCTTCCACGTGGAACCCCTCCATAGAAAAAAAGTTTGGATCCCGCGGGGGTCGAACCCACGATCTCCAGAAAAGTGGAAACATGTTGGCGTAGGCCAGGCTATCAGCCCACCTACCATGTATTTCTTACCCCTAATTCTTAAAACTTATATATAAACTTGCACCAAAAATTATGCACATGTGGAAAGGGTTGGGGCTTAGCCCCAACCCTTGGTCTTACCCACTAACCACACAACCAACAACACTTTCCAACAAATAGCAGGCACGGGGGTTCCAATGATAAGCCCTGGTCACATGCCATATGACCACCAGGCACACAGAGTTCCAACGTTTGGCCAGTTAGGTGCAGAAATATAGGTTGACACCCAGCCACATGGGGGGGGCACATGATCACATCCTCCGCCCTTCTAGGCACCTATCCTTCTAACCATGCAACAATTTCACCCATGATCAGAAATGATATGCATGCTGAGTTTTTGGCATGGAAAACACATAGAGGCTAGGTTCAAACATTCTGGGTGTATTTTTGGCAAGGAGAGACATCAAAGACTTGGGAGAAACTTCCAGGGAGGGATTCCAACTCACTTTTTGGACAAACTAGGTGCAGGAAGAGCACATCTAGAGGGGGTTTTATACATTTTGAAGCCATCTATTTCTCATTATGATCATTGTAAAGAATTGATTTTGAGACTTTGAGAATTAATTAAAATGATCCATTGGAAGTTGGACCAAGAGATGTATCCCAAGAGAGGGGTGAACTCCTTGTTGATACTGAGAGGGTGGCGAATCAATATCAAGTACAATTTAAAACCTCTTTCAACTTATACTTAAACCATTCAAATATATCCAATGAGCAACGAACAATAGTATAATATTTACACCAATACACCACAATACACCATGCACAATATATGAGAAATAATCAATAGTTATTGTTCAAGGGAAGTAATGACTTCCAAAGGTAGCTACAACTTCCAAATGTAAATGGAGGGATAAACCTCCAAGAGGAAGATAGAATCCTCCAATATCAAGAGAGAGTTGAAATGTCCATCCTTGCCCCTTCCTTCCACCCAAGAATATATGAGAGATAATAAAACTTTACATTAAATCATCACCATCAACCAATCATCACATAGAACCTGATAATGCTTCCTAAGACTTATTCATTTTCTACAATTCTTCAATTCTTGGAGTACTCTGATCCTGTAGATAATATTACTAAATGTATTCTCTGAAACGCCTCCAATTTTCACTCCTTGAATCCTCCCCAAAAAGAGGTTATAGAAAGAATGGTAGACTTTATTCAATTTTGGTCTATTCAAGAGAGTGAACTTGCACAGAATTCCCCACGCTCAATAATTAACATCCGATTCTAAAAATCACACAAAAGAAACTAAAGTCTGTACTCTTTCCAATGAAATTTGTCCCACTTCATTTGGATTCTCGATGAAGAAGTTATGACTGTTTTACCTGGAACACTTGTTTATTGACTAGCTTCAGGACTGGTCAAAAACCCTATCTTCCACAGAGTGTATCTCCATAATTATAGCGAATCAAGAGATGAACTTTTTACCAAAGGTACCTTGATATGTCTTCTCAATACTATAGCAATTTCACCATATGAATCGTTCTAGAAAAAACATTTATAGAAAAAATGGTAAGATGACGTGAAAATAACATACCTTAGAACACATCACCAAAAGACTTCACCCTCCCTTGAAATCCGACCTTATTTTCTTCTTATTTCCTAAATTCGAATTGTATAAAATGAATGTATAATGATGTTTATTTATACCATTTATGTCACTTCCTTTTAACATTAGGGACGACCTGACACTTTCTTATTTTATAATTCTTTTCTTTAATTATCTTTAGGGCCTACATGTCCTTCCTTCTTCACTTCACTTTGTCATCTTCAAAAATTCATTTCTCCTCAACCATGAGGATCCACGTGACGTGCCACATACCACCGAAAAAAACATGATGTATACTATCCATTCATGGGTGTTGTATATGCATGTGCATTGTCCTTCATGTCAAAATACCTTTATCAATCTTGTGGTCCAAAACTAATGACTAGGGTTGACATCAATGACAACAACCAATATTCCAACAATATCCTCCTTTTTCATTGATGGCAACACTCATGCTCCCCCTATCATCATGATCCTAATTTCTCTCCCCCTTTGACATCAATTGCAAAGGTTAGGGATGCTCCCCCTGAGTTTAATGGAAAAATGTAACTCTCTTCTTTGGGGTTGCTCCCCCTAAACATGTGGCACTCAATAATAATTCATCCTTATTTTTGGTCTTTGGGACATTTTCTTCCTTAGAATCCTTTTGTGTGGCTTCTTTCTTCTCTCTCTTCTTCATGTCTAGGATGTATATGTTGTTCGGTCTTCTTGTTGTAGTTGCAACCAATCTTCCTGAGTTAT
>ML777594.1:36775-61556 GCA_009831015.1 Picea engelmannii | reverse complement strand
AGATCTTCCTCAATGAGACAACTTCTTGTTCAAGTTTCTCACAATCTTCTTCTTTCTTTATCATTTGGACCTTCTTTACTTCTGCTATTCTTCTTTCTTCTTCGAGTAGAGTTTTCAAGGAAATGGTTTCTTCTCTTAGTTTCCGAAAGTCTTCTAATTGTTTCTTTAAGATTGAAACTATCTTTTCATAACTACCCAATTCACTTCTTAGTTTTCTATGCGTGTCTTTGAGCTTGCTATTTTCAATCTCAACATGCTTCAATTTTTTAAGATTCTCATATTCTTGTTGAATCATTTCTAATTCATGATTTTCTTGTTCTTCATTTTCATCTCTTTTAATCCTTGGATGAGGACATTCAAATTCAACATGTCCTACTCCTTCATAATTAAAGCAAAAGAACTGACCTCTATTTTCTTCTTTGAAATCTGAGATGTTGTAATCTTCTTCAACTTCTTCTTCTTCTTCTACTTCTTCCCTTGCATAAAGGTCTTGTAGCTTGTCCCAAATCTCTTTTGCTGATGCACATGATCCCACCTTGGATTTAACTGAATCTGTCAATCCATCCAGGATGGTATCTATTGCCAGTTTATTGTTCCTTTTTGCTTCCTTCTAAACTGCAGTCTTTGGTTTCTTCAAAGCATTGTATCCTGAAGCAACTGAGAACCAAACATCTGCCTGTTGACGAGCGAAATTGACCGCTCGTCAATTGGAGGAGTGAATCTGGTCCGGGGTTGTCTAAATAACCCAAGCCATTTGGATTAATCCACTCTAACGGGTTTAGCGGCTCCGTTAGCCGATCTAAGTCCTACGAAAGTAAAAAAAACAAAAAAAGAAACTAACTAAATGAAAAATAGCTGCTGAAAACTATATACAGTCTAAAATATATTCACAGTTTACTAACTAATAGAATAGTAGTTCTGCTTATTAAATGTATAGTGTATCGATATATTTATATCTCTAATTTATGTACAATATTCACAAAATGCAAATTTTGATCTAAATCTGCAAAAATCAAATATAGATTGATTTATGACAGCAAATCTATCGTTCAGTGTTTTTGATTTTTTTATAACTTTTATAGGCAATAAATGAAATGGAAACTATCTAATTGAGAAATAAAAATAACAACCGATACAATGTATTTAGACTACAAGAAATTCTTATATTAATTAAACTAATAAAATGCAACTAGCAAACTAACCTGTAATCGCATCTCCTATGTGTCCTCTGCATAGCATCTACGTTTATTGTTTGATGAGGCCAAGCTGCACCAGATCTTACCAATGCTTCCCATAAACGCGAAGCAATAACGCTTTGAATGCTAATGACATAACAAGTAAGATATGTAGCAACACCAATTTATAATTTGACAAATGATCATATTAAGATAAATCTGACTATGAAAATATTCATATAACTGCTCATTGAATAAAGAAGATCAACCTTCTAATCATCAAATGTGAATAGATTAATTGTTGTATATAAAATGAGAGACATAAAACATGGACACTATATAAATCCCATCACATCAACCTGTAATAAATCATGATATCTAAAGTAGTCACAATTTGATTACAAATCAAAATGAGCAAAACTTGAACAAAAATATGATATATCGAAGCTAAAGCTGTGCAAATATCCACTTTCATTCAAGTCTGTCAATCACAAATCCATAGTTTCTGCTCCCAGGCAACGATGGGTCTTAGTTTACAAAACAATACATTTATAAAGGCCACAGGATCAAAACACTTCCTGTGGAAATCATCAAATTTGTTCCAAAAATTGTGGGGAATACAATCTCCCAAATTCCCATTGTTATCCAAGACTAACAACCTATTCTAAAACCATGTAAAGAAATAGCATGTTCAGAGATGCCACTAGCGATTCAATCTCCTTTATAAATCGTATGTACCTGTAAACGCACAAGAATACACGATTTCATATTGCATTTTAGTTGTAAAATCAAAAAAATTGAATTTTAGTAACTAGCTACAGAATCTCACGATTCTGTAGCTAGTTATTATTATCACCAGAATCATGTTTTATCAAATCAATCAAAACATAATAGATGCAATTTGAGCAAACAAATCTTTTATTCTAATTCAAAACAAAAGAAAAATCATCTTAAAATTATTTTTAAAAAACAATACCTCATATTCAGGGATTTGTTTTAATCAAGTAATTTTCGAATTCACAATGGCAGTGGCCGCTTGCACGTTCTTAAAAACAACAAAGCCTGTAGTTTTTTGTCTTTTATCATTAGCTTGAGCTACATTTTTCAATCTGTCTTTTTCTTTTGTTAGCACATTCACTCGGTCCTCCAAGGACTTGATCCAAGACTGAAGCAAAGGGACATCTCTATAATACCGGTCGAGCCACGATTGACATTCGTTGCACTGTGGCCGAACAGACTGTGTGTTAATAGGTGAGGAACTTTTCATTTGACTTGTAGGTTCTCCATCAAGTTTGATCCCAGGGAAGTTGGGGTTGTTTCTAAGACATGGTGGGAGGTTTGTCACATAGTCATAGGGCTTAACTGAGCAAAGTCCATGTGAATATGGATACTCTTTAGTTAGAAACCGTTCAATTTCGGAATCAGAATCTTGGCTTAACATAATTGGTTTTTGGTCTGTGTTTTCTTAAGGTTTATTATGAGCACATCGTGAAACCCAACGCGTGGCCCTTTTACCCTTGTAATTGATATCACTGTTACCTTTACACTTTTTCTTTGCAGAATTTTTAACAGGCTTACCACCATCTTTTGGATATGAATGAGGCAGGGTGTCAGGTTGGGTAGTGTCTGGGTAGGTCGAGGGTTTAACAGAGGGAAAGAGCGAAGGAGGGGGAATGATAGGCTCAACAACGGTTTCTGTAACAACAGACTTGTCAACTTGTCCTATTTCAGTACTAGCAAAACCATTCCTTAACAAGAAGGCGTCCCAACAATCGCCATTTAACTTCAACTGATGAACCATAATAATTTTAATCAAACAGTAGTGGAACAGGCTGGAGTCGGCTTTCTCCCTTTTAAAACACTTTGCCATTTTGTATAAACTCCAAAGGAGAAAATATGGCATGTTTAAGGGAAAATCAATAAAACTCATGAGCAACCACAAGTGGTATAAGAAAACCAAACCGTATCTACCCTCACAGGTAACGAACTACTTGACAATAGCTAACAAATCATGCCATCTAGGTTTTAGAGCTGTAACAAGCATACCTTTGTCGCAGTCATTAATCTTCCTTGAGGTAAACAACAATGACCAGGGAACTTCGTCAACCTTTGAGTTTTTAAACCATTTTTTTCCCACGGCTGGCAGACCAGTGGCTGAGCTAATGAAATCTTCGTTTAACTCAAGCTGGACATTTCCAATTTTGGCTCTGCAACCATCAAACGTTAGCGCGAATTGTTGAGCAACTGCCAGGTTAAAACCCTCGAACTTCTCAACAAAGACCCACCAACCATTCCTCTCTAAGTCTACTTGGGCATTATCAAACAACAACAAAGTCTGGACACCGTTGGGTTCAATTCTCACTACAGGAGCCATGGCTAATAGCACAAAATCAACAGGGTACTCGGTGATAGTGTTTTACAGGATAGAAACAGAGCCATTCGCCCCGAGCTTCCCCAACACAATGCAAAGGCAGCTCGAAATGCAAGGGAGGAGCGTTAATGCTATGCATGCGAGGACAATGGTGTAGATCATTTATCATGAACCTAAGATGAGAACTGATGACGATCTTAACAAAAGCGAGTCACGATATTAAGGTTAAAATCTTCAATACTATTGATAGAGCCACTGCTGCTAGAAGGTGTCCATAGCCTTGACAGGGATGCCATTTAACCCACTCCAATATCTGTATCCTGCCAAGAAGTTCCAAATCAGAACGAAGGACATTTAAGGTCAAAAGATTCTATATATGAGAATTTTCATATACCTGATATTGCTTCGCTGCCAGCAGGCCTGTTCAGTACCCCGACGAAGTTATCTTGGCATCATGCATGCATTTACCAACTACCAGCAGACCTGTTCAGTATCCCGACGGGTTTACAAGCACTTCCCACAGCTCTTTAAAGATTTATTTAGTTTTAAAGATATTTAATCGAGTGGGGTGACGCTGAAAATCTTGATATTTTGGACATATTTTAATAAATTACAGACCTTGAGAGAATTTTTAACTGTCCTTCATTAAGATCTAGAGATAGTTTATTGATAAACCGACCTTCGAAGGCGGGGAGACATCTCTGAGTTGTTCTCTTAAGGAACAGGGACAGCGTAAGAAGAAATTTTTATGGATGATCATGAAAAGCTTAAGTTATAGATTGAAATCAAGAAACGCTTTTCAAACAACAATATTTATTTAACATGGCTGTAAACTTCAGAAAAATATCATAATTGATGTTTAAACAACCTTCAGCAGTCATTTCAAAGGAGAATTTTTTTTTTCTCTTTGTCCAAACAGTTCATGATGCAGGTATATGTATTTCAAAAATAAAAACTAGTAAGCATAAGGGAAGAACCAAAACCAAAACAACAAAGAAAAATGAAAAGGAAACAAAGGAAAAATATTTACACAGTGTACACAGGGTTGTCATCAAGTGAAATACCTTTTTAGAGCTTGGCCATTCACTGGATAGGTGTCTGGGTGTCCCTCTAGACTCTGTAATCAGAAAGAGCTGGGACCCAATTTCTCAGCAATAAAAAACGGTCCTAGCCATAAGTTCTGAAACTTCATATGCTCTCCATTTCCCTCATGCGGTTTGTCCCATTTTAGGACAAGGTCACCTACTTCAAAGTTTCTGTCAGAGGCAGAATTGGAATCAAACCAGGTTTTAACCACGAGTTGATGTTGATCTAATTTCCGTTTTTCTTGAGCCCTCACTTCCTCTAATTTTAACAATGCGTTAATTCGATTCTCCAAAGGGGGGCAGTCCTCTTCTTGTATTTTCTACGATAGCTGCAATGAGGGAAGAAGAATATGTGGTGGTAGAATTGCTTCTCTGCTGTAAACGAGAAAGAAGGGAGAGTTACCCACAATAGTTTTTGGAGTCACTCTATCATTCCAGATTGCGTTTAACAGTGAATTATGCCAATTTTTATGGTTTTTAGATACCGTTCTCTTGATGATTTTAATCAGATTTTTATTAGTTGATTATGCCAATCCATTACCTTGAGGGTAATAGCTGGCATAATATTTTAATTTAATTCCTTTTTCTAGAGATAAATTACTCATCTCAAGAGACGAAAAATAGGAAGTGTTATCGAATACTAGACAGTCAGGGATACCAAAACCAGTAATAATATTTGAATTCAAAAAGGCAATTACCTGACTGGTATTTACAACTTTTAATGGGGCAGCTTCAGACCACCTAGTGAAGTAATCCATGGTTGTTATGATAAAATTATGCTGCTGTGAGGATGGTGGATTGATCGGGCCTATAATATCAAGACCCCACTACTGAAAAGGGGAGTCTACTGAAACAGGATGCAGAGGGAAGGCTAGTTTATGTATCTGTTCGGACGCTTTTTGACAAATAACACACTTGCGACACAAAGCATGAGCATATTTAAAAAGCGTAGGTCAGTAATAACCTTTTCTTAATACTTTATGGGCAGTGGTATCTCCACCAAAATTCCCACCATCTTCTCCTATGTGAAATTCTAATAAGACCTTTTCTGCTTCATCTTTCTCAAGACAGCGCATTAGTACTCCATCAAAATTTTGACGAAACAGAATACCATTAACCATTAATCAACTGAAAGGAAGAATATTTCAATCTTAGTGATCTTCTTTTAGTGGGATCTAGGTGACGAGGGGCTGACCCATGTTCATGACATAATTTATATCATCATACCAGGGGCTAATAGGGTTTTGTGCACAACAGATTAAATTTTGGTAGTGTTGTCCTGGATTTGACATATCATTTTCCTCTTGCTATCCTGCCGCTGAGTCAGCGACTAAATTGCATAGCCCTTGACCTCTCACTATTTGTGCTGGGGTGATTTCTATGTCATACTCTTGCAAGGAGGTGACCCAGTTCACCCTCTTTTCTCCTAGTTCTTTCTATACTAACAGATTTCTGACGGTCGGGTAAGGGACGATAATTTTCATCCTAGATTTCAAAAGATAAGATCGAAAGCGATTTACTGCTTTAAAAAAAACATAGGCTTGTTGATCTACTGCTGGGTAATTAAGTTTTGCGCCTTTGAAGGCTGAGCTCATAAAGGCAATTGGGACTTCATTGTTTTCAGTGTTCTTTTGAGTTAGGACAACAATGTAGGAGCGGTCAGAAGCGAATGTATAGAGAGTGAAGTATTGCGAAAAGTCGGGGTTCATCAGAGAAGGAGCGTCTATTATGAAATTTTTTATTGAATTAAAAGCTTGGTTTTCTAGGGGTCCCCAATGATATTGTACGTCCTTTTTTATTAAGTTTTGTAAAGGTCTCACCATTTCTGAAAAACTGGGGACGAATCTCCTGAGAAAGTTTATCTGGCCTAAGAAAGACTGCATAGACGTTTTTGACAAGGGAGGGGGGAATTTTGATATGACTTGAGTCCTTTCAGGGTCAATAATCATCGCTTCTCTTGATATAATAAATCCTAAGAGCTTACCTTATTCTACTGCGAAGATAGATTTTTTAAGATTCAAGGAAATGTCGTACTTACGACATCGCTGTAGAACGGATCTTAAATGAGCTAGATGATCAGCTTTTTTTTTCAAGAATACAGTAACGTCATCCAGGTAAACTATGACAGATTGATTGATTAAGCCTCGGAAAGCGATGTCCATCACTCTCTGGAAAGTGGCACCAACATTAATGAGTCCAAAGGGCATTTTCCTATAAGCGTAGGTGCCCCATGGAGTGCGGAAGGTAGTTTTAAGTTGGTATGGAGGGGACATCAGGACTTGGTTATACCCTGAAAAACCATCCAATAAGGATAGTCTTTCAGAACCAGATACCTGTTGAAGGATATGTTCCATGGGTGGGACAGGGTAGTTGTCTTTATCAGATGCTCGATTAAGATTTTGGAAATCGACACATAATCATATTTCACCACTCTTCTTCTGGATAGGGACAATATTAGAGACCCATTGCGTGTTCCTAACTGGGAAGATTATCTTAGCATTAAGGATATTATTTAATTCCTTTTTGACATTCAGTTCGAGTTTTGGGTGCATTTTCCTTAACTTTTGTTGAAAAGGTGAGGTTTGGGGTTTCATAGGAATAATGTGTTGTATGATGTTAGGATCAAAGGTTTTTAGTTTGTTGTACGTCCAAGCAAAAACATCTTTGAATTCCTTAAACAATTTAATAAACGTCGCTTTCTCTTGTTCAGAACACCCCACCCCTAAATTAATGCACTGTGGATTGTCTTTAGTTCCCAAGTTTACTTGTTCATACATTAAAGAGGAACTATTTGTTTTACAGTTCACTGATTTTTTGAACTTGTCATGAAGATCATAAAATTTTTCTAATCTAACTACAGATTTAGGGATAGAATTTATCATGTCCGATGAAGATTCAAGAGATCTCGGATCTGGTATTACCGTGAAGTCACGAAGATTTTCATCATGAGTACATTCGTCGATCACTGCGCCTTGGAAAGTTTCTTCCATATGCAGGAAACTTATAATATGTTGATCGTCATCAAAGACTCTCCAATTCGTCATGTTGTCGGGGATGGATGGCCTGAACAACAGTTCGACGGAGAATGCATTCGGGGACAAGCCTTCTGCAGGAAAGAGTTTCGAATCTACATTAGCTAAAAAGTCGGCTTCCGAATTATTCAATCTAGGAATAGAATTTATGTTAAAAGCAGAAAACATATTCATCAAATTCCATACCTTAGATTGGTAGCTTTTAAGGTGCGGAGATAAATAGTGGATATAATTTTTTACCTGTCTAACCACAATTTCTGAATCGCCAAAGATAGTCAAATTTTGAATGTTCATATCTAATTCTTTCCTAAGGCCTTGCAATAAAGCCTCATATTCTACCGTGTTGTTTGTACATTCAAACTCTAACCTGCATGCAATCAGGGTTTTGTTACTTGCTGGATCAATAATCACGCAGCCCGCACCAGCTCCTTCCTTGGATTTTGACCCGTCAAAGTAAAGAGACAATATCTAATTTTTGTTGGGTGTATATGACCATTGGGTGGAAGCTGTTGGCTGCATATATGTCACAATTTCAGACTGTTGTTCTGGGTTAGTGATAGCAGAAGTTTCGGCCATGAAATTGCCGAAAAAGGTATCCATCCCTTGTATTTCAGGTGAATCGACAGAAGGTGTAAATGGTTCATTGGGATCATTTAAATATGTCACTGTGAACTTTAGGTAACATTCACTATTTACCTTGATTCTGTTGGGCTTTCCATTCTCGGGCAGCCACAAGTGAGACCAATCTGTCGTGAAATAGCCGTGTAGCTGTTCTAACCAGTCTCTGCTTAAAAACAAACCATAAACTTATGGAATATCTACAACAATAATATCAATTACTTGATGAACTTTGGGGTTAGACGACAATCTTATAAGCACATTCCTTAATTCGCCTATAACTTTAACACTAGTTCGATCAAGTTGGATGATCTTTAAGGTGGATGGTTGAGCTTCAGCATTAATCTTCTGACACACAAACCATGGAATTATGTTGGATGACACTCCTGAATCTACCATGAAATTGTGCACGTTCCTATTGAAGATTTCAGAAGTTAACAAAAATGGAGGGACATTTCTGCGAGTACTAATGGTGGAGGCTTGTTGCTTTTTACTCGCAGCCTCTAAAACTAATTTATCTACATTCATTACATTATTTACAGGAAGGCCTCTTTTCTCGTGAGGGTCAGAAGTATTCTTAGCGGAGGCCTTCTGAGGAACTTTTGGGTTGTTTTGAAAACCTTTGTTACCGCTTGGATTGTCGTTTTTGTTGTTCTCTGCGATATTCTGTAACATTTTTTGTAGCATAAATGAGAATTTTAATAATTCATAAAAATAAATGTTAGCCCTTAACTTTTTTAGATCTTCAACTAAATCATAATCTAAGCTTGGGTTCGCATAATTCTGTTTAGTTTCAGTTGTTTTAGACTGTTTTGGGGGCAAAGTCGTAGTGTTTTCAGAAGAAGGCTTGTTTGTTGTCTTACTCCTAGTATTGTAAGGATGTACTGTCTCGAAATTAGTTTGAAAAATGCTATCCGAGAAATGTCCAAAAATGTTCGGAGAAGATTCATCTTCTTCTACTGTCTCTTGTTCAACTACTTCCTTAGGGATCTTAGGAGGCATCAAGTTATCCTGTGCTTCTAGAATCGTTTGAATAGCGAATTGCAGACTTTCTAGATTTAAGACTTCGATATTTGAATTAGGTCGGTTGGTGGGAAAAGACTTCCTAAATGGGGGTTTATAAGGCCCTTTGCTTGAAGAAGCTTCTTCGGCCATCCTTTTCAAATCTATAACTTGATTTGACAGTTTTTGAATGAATTTTTGTAATTTTTCTAGATTAGATCTTTTTGGTTGTGTTTTGTTTTGGGTAGGTCTAGGGAGGATTTCGATTTTCTTTTTGGAAGATGAACTAGTCTCTATTTTGTTGCTAGTAGTGTCTTTTAAGCTGAGGATGTCTTTATCGATCTGACTGGCCTCTTCGAAGGCCTCTAACAATGTGGCTTTCTTAGATCTCTTTACCCAAATGGATATACTTTGATGTAAGGCTTTCGTATAGTATGCTATGATAAGATTCTCAGTAGGCATCGAATCTGCGGGGATTCAGTTCTTTAGTGTTAAGAATCTTTGGTTAAAGTATTTGATTTTCTCTTTGGGGTTCATTCTTAAACTAGAAAGCTCCATGACTAGAACTTCTGGGGACTTGTTGTCTCCAAACTTCTCAAGAAAACAAGATTCAAACTTCTCCCATGACACGATGGTATGGGGATGTTGGGAAAAGTACCAGGTAGAGGCATTTCCCTCGAAGGTGTAGGGAAAAAATCTATAGACTATGTCTTCGTGCTTGACATTATGGAGTCTAATGGCTAACATAAACTTTTTGATGTGATCTTCGACGATCTGTTTAGAGTCTGGGTCAAATTTAGGGAGCCACTTCTCTAGGTGTTTGGGTAAGGGATGTTGAGGCCTGGGTACGACCACTGCATCTTGGTCGAGCCAGGGTCTGGCAGGATTGTTCTGGTTGGCCATTGGTGTGGGCGGTGTCGAAGGCTGGGATGAGGAACTACCTTCGTCAGAGGATTCTTCTCCAGAAGAAGAAGGGGATGAAGGAGGTGGTGAGGGTGGTATACCAAATCCTCCTACTGTAGGAGTGAGGATTGGATCTGTAGGGTTTAAAGTGAGGTTAGTGCCTCCAAGTTGTTCTCTGATATCAGAGAAATCTAATGGTCGGTCCAAAGGTTGGTTGTCTTAAACAAGTGAAGGCACTGTGTGTTCTTACGAGATATTGGTGGACAATCTCTTGTACGTCACCACCTGTAGGATTTGGAGTTACTGGTTCAACTGTGATCTGTAGATCGTCGTTTGATGTGTTTGCTGTTTGAGGGACAATATTGTCATTTGAATGACTTCTAGTCACTATAGGTGAGCGGGTAGGTGGTGGAGGAGTCTTAAGACCACCTTGTGCCATTAATAATTTTCAGGCCCTCCTTCTAGCGCCATTTGTTGACGGGCGAAATTGACCGCTCGTCAACTGGAGGAGTGAATCTGGTCCGGGGTTGTCTAAATAACCCAAGCCATTTGGATTAATCCACTCCGATGGGTTTAGCGGCTCTGTTAGCTTATCTAAGTCCTACGAAAGTAAAAAAAACAAAAAAAGAAACTAACTAAATGAAAAATAGCTGCTGAAAACTATATACAGTCTAAAATATATTCACAGTTTACTAACTAATAGAATAGTAGTTCTACTTATTAAATGTACAGTGTATCGATATATTTATATCTCTAATTTATGTACAATATTCACAAAATGCAAATTTTGATCTAAATCTGCAAAAATCAAATATAGATTGATTTATGACAGCGAAGCTATCGTTCAGTGTTTTTTATTTTTTTATAACTTTTATAAGCAAGAAATGAAATGGCAACTATCTAGTTGAGAAATAAAAATAACAACCGATACAATGTATTTAGACTACAGGAAATTCTTATATTAATTAAACTAATAAAATGCAACTAGCAAACTAACCTGTAATCGCATCTCCTATGTGTCCTGTGCATACCATCTACGTTTGCTATTTGATGAGGCCAAGCAACACCATATCTTACCAATGCTTCTCGTAAACGCGAAGCAGTAACGCTTTGAATGCTAATGACAGATCAAGTAAGATATGTAGCAACAACAATTTATAATTTGACAAATGATCATATTAAGATAAATCTGACTATGAAAATATGCATATAACTGCTCATTGAATAAAGAAGATCAACCTTCTAATCATCAAATGTGAACATATTAATTGTTGTATATAAAATGAGAGACATAAAACATGGACACTATATAAATCCCATCACATCAACCTGTAATAAATCATGATATCTAAAGTAGTCACAATTTGATTACAAATCAAAATGAGCAAAACTTGAACAAAAATATGATATATCGAAGCTAAAGCTGTGCACATATCCACTTTCATTCAAGTCTGTCAATCACAAATCCATAGTTTATGTTCCCAGGAAATGATGGGTCTTAGTTTACAAAACAATACATTTATAAAGGCCACAGGATCAAAACATTTCCTGTGGAAATCATCAAATTTGTTCCAAAAATTGTGGGGAATACAATCTCCCAAATTCCCATTGTTATCCAACACTAACAGCCTATTCTAAAACCATGTAAAGAAATAGCATGTTCAGAGATGCCACTAGCGATTCAATCTCCTTTAGAAATCGTATGTACCTGTAAACGCACAAGAATACACGATTTCAGATTGCATTTTAGTTGTAAAATCAAAAAATTCGAATTTTAGTAACTAGCTACAGAATCTCACGATTCTGTAGCTAGTTATTATTATAACCAGAATCGTGTTTTATCAAATCAATCAAAATAGAATAGATGCAATTTGAGCAAACAAATCTTGTATTCTAATTCAAAACAAAAACAAAATCATCTTAAAATTATTTTTAAAATACAATACCTCAGATTCAAGGATTTGTTTTAATCAAGCAATTTTCGAATTCACAATGGCAGTGGTTGCTTCCACATTCTTAAAAACAACAGAGCCTATAGTTTTTTGTATTTTATCTTTAGCTTGAGCTACATTTTGCAATTTGTCATTTTCTTTTGTTAGCACATTCACTCGGTCCTTCAAGGACTTGATCCGAGACTGAAGCAAAGGGATGTCTCTGTAATACCGGTCGAGCCACGATTGACATTTGTTGCACTGTGGCCGAACAGACTATGTGTTAATAGGTGAGGAAATTTTCATTTGACTTGTAGGTTCTCTGTCAATTTTGATCCCAGGGAAGTCGGGGTTGTTTCTAAGGCACGGTGGGAGGTTCGTCACATAGTCATGGGGCTTAACTGAGCAAAGTCCATGTGAATATGGATACTCTTTAGTTAGAAACCGTTCAATTTCGGAATCAGAATCTTGGATTAACATAATTGGTTTTTGGTCTATGTTTTCTTTAGGTTTATTACGGGCACATTGTGAAACCCAATGCGTGACCCTTTTACCCTTGTAATTGATATCACTGTTACCTTTACACTTTTTCTTTGCAGATTTTTTAACAGGCTTACCACCATCTTTTGGATATGAATCAGGCAGGGTGTCGAGTTGGGTAGTGTCTGGGTAGGTCGAGGGTTTAACAGAGGGAAAGAGTGAAGGAGAGGGAATGACAGGCTCGATGAGGGTTTCTGTAACAACGGACTTGTCAACTTGTTCTATTTTAGTACTAGCAAAACCATTCCTTAACAAGAAGGCGTCCCAAAAAACGCCATTTAACTTCAACTGATGAACCATAATAATTTTAATCAAACAGTGGTGGAACAAGCTGGAGTTAGCTTTCTCCCTTTTAAAACGCTTTGCCATTTTGTATAAACTCTGAAGGAGACAATATGGCATGTTTAAGGGAAAATCAATAAAACGCATGAGCAACCGCAAGTGGTATAAGAAAACCAAACCGTATCTACCCTCACAGGTAATGAACTGCTTGACAATAGCTAACAAATCGTGCCATCTAGGTTTTAGAGCTGTAACGGGCATACCTTTGTCGCAGACGTTAATCTTCCTTGAGGTAAACAATAGTGACCAGGGAACTTCATCAACCTTTGAGTTTTTAAACCATTTTTTTCCCATGGCTGGCAGACCAGTGGCTGAGCTAATGAAATCTTCGTTTAACTCAATCTGGACATATCCAATTTTGGCTCTGCAACCATTGAACGTTAGATCGAATTGTTGAGAAAATTCCAGGTTAAAACCCTCGAACTTCTCAACAAAGACCCGCCAACCATTCCTCTCTAAGTCTTCTCGGGCATTATCAAAGAACAACAAAGTCTGGACACTGTTGGGTTCAATTCTCAGTACAGGATCCATGGATAATAGCACAAAATCAATAGGGTACTCGACGATAGGGTTTGACAGGATAGAAACAGAGCCATTCGCCCCGAGCTTCCCCAACACAATGAAAATGCAGCTCAAAATGCAAGGGAGGAGCGTTAATTCTATGCGTGCGAGGACAGTGGTGTAGATCGAGGCCATGCAAGAACATCATATCAGGCTGTACTTGGAATGACACCTTGGTGTAATGGTACATACAAATCATAACAGTTAACAAACCATCATATGCATATCCAAAAATTCGATCAAAATGTCAAATGAACCATTGCATATCCATGATTTGATCAAACAAATCAATATGTCAAACAAACCATTGCATCAAAGACTTTAAAAATCAAAACCATATTAACAATAGTCAAATGCTAAATGGGTGGTGTTTTGATACATATATAACCAATGGTGTGTTTGAGGCAAAGGAGTTATAACGATGTAAACAATTAGGTTCATGATAAACGAAATGAACATTACCCCTTTGATGTAATCAACATGAATTCCAACTGTGGGTTTTCACGCTTGCAGTCGTGAAAATGAAAACGAAAAGCAGGTACACAAAAAGCGAAGGATAATGATGTCGTTTAAAAAGTTGCGATGAGTAATGAGGGTTTAAAAACCCTGTGTAGGCAGCTTGTAAAAAAAGATAGAGATTAATATGGCTGCCAACACTGCCCCAAGAGCTTTCAAGTAAGTTTCCATTCTATTTTTCCAGTATTCAAAATTCCTTCCATCAAATGGTGGAATCCCATTTGGAATGTTGTCTTCCATTTCTGCATAGGATCTTCCTTCTAGTGCTTAAACTGTACTGAAGGTAACCCACTCTGATACCAATTGTTGATACTGAGAGGGGGGTGAATCCGTATCAAGTACAATTTAAAACCTTTTTCAACTTATACTTAAACCATTCAACTATATCCAATGAGAAATGAACAATAGTATAAGAGTTACACCAATACACCACAATACACCATGCACAATATATGAGAAATAATCAATAGTTATTGTTCAAGGGAAGTAATGAATTCCAAATGTAAAGGGAGGGATAAACTTCTAAGAGGAAGATACAATCCTCCGATATCAAGAGAGAGTTGAACTCTCCATCCTTTCCTCTTCCTTCCACCCAAGAATATATGAAAGATAATAAAACTTTACATTAAATCATCACCATCAACTAATCATCACATAGAACCTGATAATGCTTCCTGAGACTTCTTCAATTTATGCAATTATTCAATTCTTGGAGTACTTTGATCCTGTAGATAATATTACTCAATGTATTCTCTGAAACTCCTCCAATTTTCACTCCTTGAATCCTCCCCAAAAAGAGGTTATAGAAAGAATGGTAGACTTTATTCAATTCTGGTCTATTCAGGAGAGTGAACTTGCATAGAATTCCCCACGCTCAGTAATTAACATCTGATTCTGAAACTCACACAAAAGAAACTATAGTCCGTACTCTTTCCAATGAAATTTGTCCCACTTCATTTGGATTCTCGATGAATAATTTATGGTTGTTTTACCTGGAACACCTGTTTATTGACTAGCTTAAGGACTGGTCACAAACCTTATCTTCCACAGAGTGTATCTCCATAATTATAGAAAATCAAGAGCTGATCTTTTTACCAGAGGTACCTTGATATGTCTTCTCAATACCATAGTAATTTCACCATCTGAATCGTTCTAGAAAAAAAAGTTATAGCAAAAATGGTAAGATGACCTGAAAATAACATACCTTAGAACACATCACCGAAAGACTTCATCCTCCCTTGAAATCCAGCCTTCTTTTCTTCTTATTTCCTGTGAAATTTGACTTGTACCAAATGAATGTATAGTGATGTTTATTTATACCATTTATGTCACTTCATTTTAACAATAGGGCTGACCAAACACTTTCTTATTTTGTAATTCTTTTCTTTAATTATCTTTAGGGCCTACATGTACTCCCTTCTTCACTTCACTTTGTCATCTTCAAAAATTCATTTCTCCTCAACCATGAGGATCCATGTGATGTGCCACATACCACTGGAAACAACATGATGTATACTATCCATTCATGGGTGGTGTATATGCATGTGCATTGTCCTTTATGTCCAAATACCTTTATCAATCTTGCGGTCCAAAACCCATGACTAGGGTTGACATCAATGACAACAACCAATCTTCTAACACTCCTTTATCATTTTTATGTGTTAATGTGTTTATTTTGATGGCTATTTATGATTGTTTATACTTCTCATGATTAAGTAAAAAACTCATTAAGTTTTATGTGTTTGTAACTTGATCCTATTACCCAAGCACATACAATTTCACTTGCAATTTTAAATATACTCAAGCCTTTTCATTTTCAGATCATAAGAAAATACTTAACATCCCTAGAATTGAACATGTCTAGATTCCAAAATTGTAGATAATCCAAACAAAAAAGGATCATCTCCTGGAAAAAATGGTTTATATGAGAGATATAATGGAAATGTATGAAAAACAAATTGAAATCCTAAAGAAAGGACCATCTTCTTCATAGATGACAGGGTCGACAGATCTAATGGAGGGGTAAGCAAAAGAATTTTCAGAGATAAATTTAAAGGTAGCTTAAATTGAAAAGATAAATAAATCAATCTCCACACATAATGAAGAGATCAAGGTTTTGAAAGAACAATTGATGGACAAAGATAGAATCATTGAAGAATATTAGAAGTTCAAGGAAATGATGTTAGAAGATATTGAGAAATTCTAGAATAAGTGATCTGGAAAACCATATCTAGTTGGATCCATACATCTTATTTGGGATGAAAGCATCACAAAGGTTAGAAAAATATGGGATTACTTCAAAATAATTGAAGAATATATTGTTTTGACAAATGAAACATATCAAACTATATAGAAATCATTCCAAGAGTTGGGAATGAGGCCATAGGTTGTTACCAGGATGATTAAATTCCTAAATTATAATGCAAAAGGAGTATTGAAGGGTAAGGGCGTAAAAGACATAACTTCAAAGATGATGGAGACTGAGAATATTTTCACAAAAATAAATTTGATACACCAAGCTCAAAATAAATGTATAATGGTGAAAAGAAACATTGAATCATTCACAAACAAGTTTGAAAATTTGGTAAAGATGGGATTTCCTTCAACATGGAATGATAAAGGAAAACTTCTATCATTTGAAAATTACAGAAGAAATTTTTTTATAATCAGAGAAAATGAAGAAACATTTCAAGGGATGGTTGAAACTTTGAGAGGAGAGACTATTCTGGGCATACTCATAGATGATTTTTTTTTACTCTGGAAAATTAAAAATATTTTCTCAAGTCCTCCAACATTTGAGATGTATATTGAATTAGAATCTGCATACACGAAAATGAAGGCCTTCAACTACCCATCGAGTGAAAATTGGAAGCTTCTAATTAAATTACTAACTGATTGAGTAATCAAAACAGTTGAAGATAAATCAAGAGATATTCTAGGTAAATATCAAGTTCAAATATATTCATTGTTTTCTTTGTAAAATAGAAATATGGTTGTTATTTTGGAAGATAAATAATAGCTCTCAATAACCATTTTTAGTTGTATCCAATTTTGTATAAAGGAAGGGAATTTCAATTTAAAAAGGGTTGTCTTTTTCCCGAGAAAAGAACCAATATTTGTAATAAAATTTGACTTTTACAAAACTTGAGTGACTCTCACTTTCAACGTTTTAGTTCATTTTTTCTATAATATTAAGTGTCTCTAGTATTTCATAGATTTCCTTCTCAATATGTATCTGATGTTTTAAATGTAACAATTTGGTACGTCAATCACTGCTACAACTTAAGAGGAATTATAGAATTCATAGATTTCTGCAATTGTATTGTAAGTATAAATTGGACCTATGTTTTCTACGATTATACCTCAAGAATAGTAATGAAATCTTCATTTTTGTTCTTTTAAAATTACCTTAAATCAATTACATATTTTTGTAAGTTCTTCTATCGAAAGTTAAATAATATTTTTTCATATTGAATACATTATTAAGATTTCAATTTTGTTCTCTACAATTCTTCCTTTATCCACTTAAATTCTAAAGGTTTTATAAAACATTGAAATCTTTCCTTTAAAGTTCTGATGAATATTAGTTAGAAATCAAATTTATATTTAAAGTTAAAACAATACAAATACTCTATTTTTAGACAGATAAATAAAAATTGAATCAATGATTAGTAAATGGATTCCTTAGCATAGTTTCATAGCCAAAAGCATCTCAAGGGTTGCAACATTATTTTGGCCCCATTGTCGGGGATCCAATTAAGAAAAATTTATTTTCCCTAGGTAAAATGATAGGAAAACCTACTCCTTGTTGGTGAACAAGAGTTAGGAAGGATAAAATATTTCACCTGATGACTTCACTTTTTTAATCGTGACATTAGGAAAAAAAAACATGAGAGAAAACCTAGACCCTAAGAAAACCCAGACCCTAAGAAATCTACACCAGTAGCAGATCCAAACAAACTATTGTCTAAGAGAAATCATAGACAAAGAAAACTAGACCTTTTATTGTTTTAAGACTTATTGTTGGCCCTCGACCAAGTTTTGAGGAAACATTTGTCGAGTTTGACCACTTTTGGACTTGGACTGGCTGGTCAAAGATGGAGCGCCCAAGCAGAGCTGAGATCGCGATATCTCACTTGTTTTGTGGAACCAACAAGGGGTTCATTAGGGATTTTGTATTAGGGTTTAGGGGATGTCGGCCGATGGGTTTACCCATGTTTAGGAATTTTTGTAAGAGATGTAAAAGTATAAATAAGAAGGAATGTAATGTAGAAGAAGCATTAGGAGCGGTGTAAGTAGATAAGTGCAAGAGGAAAGTAGTTACGAGTTTCTTTGTGCAACAGACTGTGTATGTAAGGATTTGTGCTTGTTATGAGGAATTGGCTCTATGCCTTGACCTGATTTTGGGAAGGTGGATCTGGTGCTTAGTGCACAGATCACCTGTCCATTGAGAAGCTTGGATTTGTGGCTTAGTGCACAGGAGCAGATGGATGTAAGAGATTGAAGACTAATAAAGAAGAATAAGCAGTTGGGGACATAGCCCCACACTGAGGTGAACCACATAAATATTGTGTTGATGGTTTGCTTTTTTCTATAATGTTTATGCTGTGAATCTTCTTAGTGCATTCAATGTTATGAATAATAGATAGATCTATGAATGTTTAATGCATTGTATATGTTGAATGTATTAGATTTGACTTATGATGCTAAGTGCGATGTGTATTTTGTCATTGTTACTATGTCGATATGTACTTAGGGTTTGATCTGTGATGTGAATAAATATAATGAATTAATATACATTGTTCCTAAGTACCTTGCAAAGTGTTGTAATCATAGATCTGTGTCCCATCTTGGTTACAGACTCTTGAGTCCTGTAACCCCCCTTGCCTGTACCTCAGGTGAGACTTCGCCTGCTTTGCAGGTGTTGCCAAAAGGGCCGGTAGTTAGGGTTTTGTTGGTACATTGTTGAAGCGTTGAACCCTAGGTCTACCCCTATGCCAACAAATGGTTCTGTTGCTGGGACCTGAAAATGTGATTGCTGGGAACTAAAGTAAAGAAAAGAGAAGTTATGTGCATAGATATGTTGTTGTAGTGTGAAATATTCTACTTGACTTGCGAAGCTTTGTGTTAAGAAAGAAAACCGATCTAAAGAAAAGAGGTAATATCTTGAAATAGGTAAAACTTTGTGTTTGGATAGAGTAAGATAAGTGGAATTTTTTGTTTCGAAAGCATGAATCTAGGTATGATTGATAGATTTTGTCCTAGTCTGAAAGCTAGGGCACAATTAGAAGAAAGAGTTGATCTGAATAAATTTGATAGAAATAGAGAAAGATATGTTATTATTATGCATAGAAAGAATTTTTGGACTAATGAATGGATGCAGGAACCTAGAAAGATTTTTTGTAGATTGCAAGTCCAGCACTGTGATCCTAATGCGCAGTACATGAGAAGTTGGTGAACTTACAAGAGAAAGAGGGGATTGAAATTATGTTATAACTATAGAAGACCAGGACATATTGCTAAGGAATGCCCTGGTATAGGTCCTATTTGTCTTTGTTATAAAATTGTTGGTATTGAGGTTGAGGATTTCCCAAGGATGATTGCTAAAGTTGAAAGAATGAACATGAGTCAACAGAATGAGAGAATGTTAGAATATCATCAAGAAAAAGAATCAGAGAAATTTCATACTACATTAGAACAACTGAAAGAAATGATGGATGATCACAAAGATGTCAGTTTATTAGAGATCAAGAAAGAAAAACAATGCATAAGTACATAGAATGTGTCTTAGATGAGGAAACACACGTGAATATTATGACAAAAAGCACTTGGGAAACTTTAGGAAAGCCTACTGTGGTACCTTCATTGTGAAGAATAGGCTTGTTTAAAGGAAAGATGATAACCCTATGTGGAAGAGTTACTAATGTACCTGTTATCATTCATGGAACATCGAATGAAGAAGAACTTGAAGTCATTAAGCTTGTTGAGAAAAATACCCCTTTCCCCCTCTTTCTAGGAAAGACTTGGATTGAGAAAGATCAGATCAAAAGGAAATCAGAGGAAGAAGGTATAGAAAAGAAAAAGCAAGAACTAAGGGATTTCATAGCTAGAAAAATAAATCGATTGATAGAAGAACAAGAAGTTGATTCGAAGCAAAAAAAGGCAAGAGAAGTAGTTGTCAAGGTTGAAAGAATGTAGGAAGGTTTGAAGGACCTGTCCATATAGGAAATAAGTATATCCACCCAGGAAATAGTAAGATAAGGGATATTAACTTCAAACCCTTTGAGAGCACATCAACAGTGCAAAGTCACTGCACTAGGAGAAGATAAGAATATGAATGGAAAGAGAAATACAGAACAGTTAGAGAGAATCAAATGACGCGAAGGAAGGAAAGGAAGATTAGTAAGAAGAAGGCTAAGTTGGAAAATCTACAAGAAGTTATAGAGAACAGATGGAAAATTTCACAGATTGGAACTTCGCAGGAGATAGGTTTGCAGGATTTGAACCTCATTGGAATAGTAGAACCATGCAAAATGGGACTTCACCCTGGCAAAGCTATATGACCATTGGGGGTGCCCCGACTGTTAGAATGATGCTCCAGAACATCTAGGAAACACATTTATGGGCGGATAGATCACCGTTATACATTGACACCATGCCATAATGGACAGATTCACATTGATCGCGACATTCTTGTCTATTGGAGGAATCTGTTACGGCATGTGCTTACTTAACCCATTGGACGCTATGCCGGGACCAATTGTTTCTACCCGTGATTATATGAGAAAAGAAACAAAGTAATTGTGTGTGTCGAGTTGTGCTATCATACCTCACCATCTGTTGTTTACCTTGCTATCTGTTCACCTACCCCAAATTATTTGTTAACAACGAGAATGTCATCCGAGCGCACTGAGCTAGAGAAATTTGTCGAAGAAGTTCTAAAAAAGTTTATGGCTGATAAAGCTATGTCTGAGGGAGTAAAGGCATCATCAACCAGGGGACTGTAGGCTTCCTCTTCGAGTGACATCACTTGAAACATGCCAACCCCGCGTCTGAGAATCAAAGTAAGCATCACGACGATCTGGCTAATGCGAAGAAGATCCCGTCGGTCTTACCAAACTATATCTCGCCTTTGGCTGGCATGGTTAACTGCGACAGAATTCCATGGTACTTTGAGTACACGTTGATCACTAGGTAAATTCCGAAGGGAATACGCTAAGTTGGAACCCGATTATGACATATCCTAGCATTGAAGAACAATGATTTTAACCTCGGAGATAGAAAGAACTACGTGATGCTCGCACCTCATAGATATATGATGAATATGCCTAGGAAGGAGCCTTGCATAGTCTCCCAGCCTTGGATTAAGGAGCTTGCATAGTCCATGATACTGAACGTAATGAAGATCCCTCATTTTGGTCGATATCAGGAGGTTAACGCTTGCGTTAAACTCCTCTTGTCATGTTGTCATGGACGATATCTATGGATCGATAGGTGCATTATTGTGGATCCAATGTTGATCCACCTGATCACGGGACTGAGCATGCAGGAACTTGACCCTCATAAGTTCTACATAGGGAAGACCTCAGATCGCTCCCTGGCACAGTGAATTAAGGAGGCATACGATGAAGTTGAGAAGGGAAAGTGAGGCTACAAGGTAGCCTCCATCCAGGATGGTGTAGTGCGCCTAGCTTGCCAACTCATAGCTAGAAAGCTAGTCAGAAAGAACCGATTTCTCCCAGAGCAGACTAGAGTCAAAGAAGTGGTGAGCTAAGAACTTTGCTCTATTCTAGGCTTGACATAAGAGAAACATGAAGCAGTCGAGGTCCAAGTAACGAAGCCCACTGAGGCCATCCAGTAGCTTTAATAAAGAGTAATGGAGTTGGAGCTTCAAGTAGTACCAAACACTCCATAGGAAGTGCACGATCAGAGGAAGGAAGATGCTAAGAGAATAGTGGAAAGAATCAGATTCCTCGCCGTAGAATGCAAGAAGCTAGTTAAAAAAAATGTACATACCTACGAACGCCTCACGAAAGACCTAGAAATTAGGAAGTTGGAAATGTAACTACATGAGGCACAACAGAAGGCACTGAAAGTTCAAGCGCAGATGAAGTCACTCACTGTAGTCGAGAGAATTAAGAGATCACAATAACAATGCGTGGTCTAGAAACATATTACTACCATCCAGGGCAGAGTAATGGAAGTCACATAGAGGCTACAACCGGTGCAGGATGAAGCTTGTACATTGTTTGAAGATATCGAGGGGAAAGGTCCACAACTAGACCAAGTAGTTGTGACAGTGGAACAATGCCTGGAAGGGCCTGTTACAATGCATATGATCCAAGATTTCGTTGAGCAGGAGGCTCAGGCAAAGAAACAAGTCAAGGCAACTCAAGTTAAGATCGAGGCCTTCGAAGTAGCGCTGCCCAGATCTGAGTGACTCAGGATGGGTCACATGTGAGTGTTGGGGGCCTGTTGGCCCTTGACCAAGTTTTGAGGAAACATTGGTTGGGTTTGACCACTTTTGGACTTCGATAGGCTGGTCGAAGATGGAGCACCCAGGCAGAGTTGAGATCACAGAATCTCACTTGTTTTGTGGACCCAACAAGGGGTTCATTAGGGATTTTGTATTAGGGTTTAGGGGATGTCGGCCCATGGGTTTACTGATGTTTAGGAGTTTTTGTAAGCGATGTAAAAGTATAAATAAGAAGGAATGCAATGTAGAAGAATCATTAGGAGCAGTGTAAGTAGCTAAGTGCAAGAGGCAAGTAGTTATGAGTTTCTTTGTGCAATAGACTGTGTATGTAAGGATTTATGATTGTTAAGAGGAGTTGGTTATGTGCCTTGACCTGATTTTGGGAAGGTGGATTTGGTGCTTAGTGCACAGATCACCTGTTCAGTGCGAAGCTTGGCTCTATGGCTTAGTGCATAGGGGTGGATGGATGTAAGAGATTGAAGACGAATAAAGAAAAAGAAGAAGTTGGTGGATGTAGCCCCACACTGGGGTGAACCATGTAAATCTTATGTTGATGGTTTTATTTGTGCTATAATTTTTATGCTGTGAATCTGCTTAGTGCATTTAATGTTATGAATAATAGATAGATCTATGAATTTTTAATGCATTGTATATGTTGAATGTGTTATATCTGACTTATGATGCTAAGTGCAATGTGTATTTTGTCATTGTTACTACACCGATCTATACTTAGGGTTTGATATACGATGTGAATAAAGCTAATGAATTAATATACATTGTTCCTAAGTACCCCGCGAAGTGTTGTAATCACAGATATGTGTCCCAACTTGGTTATAGATGCCTGAGTCCTGTAACCCCCCTGCCTCTACCTCAGGTGAGACTTCGCCTGCTTCGTAGGTGTTGCCGAAAGGGCCGGTAGTTAGGGTTTTATTGGTGTGTTGTTGAAGAATTGAACCCTGGGTATTCCCCTGTGCCAAAACTTATTCTCCCATAGATCCCAAATCAAAAGTGAAGTCTAATATTAATTTAGAATATCTTTCAAAATATTTTCCCACAATTTTTTCTAAACAATATTTTCCAATTATCCCTAAATAATATTTTCCAAGTTCTCCAAAAATACCCTTATCAGTATCTCTGACATATTCTCTTGAAATTTTCCTTGAAAATTATATTTCATTTTCTCTTAAATATTCCCATGTAAACTCTCAATTACCTTTTCCTAAAAATTCTCCAAAGGTTTCCCCAAAGGATTCTCTTGAATTTTTTCCTGTAACATATCCCAAATTTTCTTTCTTATTCCCTAAGAAGGATTCTCCTCTTATTTCCCAAATAACTCTTCCAGAAGTTCCCTCTGAAGAACAAGATCCTTTCAAATTGTTTATCAATCCAGTCACTCCAGATAATTCTAAATTATTCTTACAGCATCTAATGGTTGATCAACAACAACAACCACAACCACAACCATAACAACACCAACAACCCCTACCACCTCTACCTAGGTTCTTTAACAAAGATGCTTCTAGATATTTACCCTTAAATCTTCCTAGAAATTTGAACATTTTTTCTTGATAATTATCTTAAAATCTTCCCTAAATTTAATGGACAAGATGAGATTACATATTTAGAACACCTATCAACTTTTGATAATTTTACAAATAATCTAGGTCTTTAAAATGAGGATGTGTATATGAGAATATTTGTACAAAATTTTAAAGGGGAGGTGAGGTACAAAATAGTGTCATATTGTTTTAGGTTACAATTTTAAATTGATTGTACAAATTATGTTTGTGAATATGAAGCTCTTATTTTAGGTTTAAAACTTGCAATAAAATTGAAAATTGTGAACCTCATAGTTTATGGAGATGTTGAATTGATTGTTAAACAATTAAAACAAATTTATCAAGCTAAACAACCAATAATGAGGGCTTATATAAATTTGGTTTGGGACTTAATTGAAATTTTCTTTTTGACCTTCAATATCCATGTAATTCCAAGACACAAAAATAAATAAGCTAATTCATTATCAGTGGCAGGAAGTACATTCAGACTGTTGGAATATTCACCAATACTGAGAGGGGGGTGAATCAATATTGAGCACATTTTACCATTTTTAATCACAACATGTCAACATTAACTTATCAACAATGCCATTCAACAATGCATAACATCAAACACAGTACACAAGATATTTTACATGGAAACCCAAATGGGATAAAAATATGCAACACT
>ML777594.1:2203-15108 GCA_009831015.1 Picea engelmannii | reverse complement strand
TTTGGACATCTGGGTTTTCCTTGCAGTTGCCCGATCTATCAATTGGCATATTTATTAGAGTGATTGGACACTTTTGGAAGCAGGGCCGAGTTATTGAGGGTTTCAGCCTTCCATTGGAGCGTGACATTCTTCAGCTGGAGAGTCTGGCATTCAGATCTGCTTGTATTGATCTTCATTTCTTATTCAGCCTTTGGAGGCATTATTTTGTATTAGCGGGACCATTTTGTAGAAGCTCATATCTATTGCCTGTACGGCCATCTGAGGTTTATGCCAGATCGGCCATCTATTGTATTGATCTTACATTGCTCATAATAAAAGGTCAGATCTTTGCTTGTGCTTCTACATCTTGAATATATTGTGATCTCCATGTGTTGATGAATCTTGTATGCACTTAATAACTCAATAAATCAGTAGTAGTTAGTGATTCCAAGAAAGAATTTGGCTTGGGATCATTACATGTTCAGGGGGAGAAACCCCAAAGAAGAGAGTTACCTTTTGCCATTAAACTCAGGGGGAGAAGCCCTACCCTTTTACATTGATGTCAAAGGGGGATAGAAATTGAGTTCATGATGATATGGGGAGCATGAGTGTTTCCATCAATGACAAAGGGGGAGATTGTTGGAGGATTGGTTGTTGTCATTGATGTCAACCCTAGTCATGGGTTTTGGACCACAAGATTGATGAAGGTATTTGGACATGAATGACATTGCACATTAAGATACAACACCCATGGATGGATAGTATACATCATGTTGTTTCTGGTGGCATGTGGCACATCACGTGGATCCTCATGGTTGAGGAGAAATGAATTTTTGAAGATGACAAAGTGAATTGAAGAAGGAAGTACATGTAGCCCCTGAAGATAATTAAATAACAAAATTACAAAATAAGAAAGTGTCAGGTCGGCCATAATGTTAAAAGGAAGTGACATAAATGGTATAAATAAATATTATTATACATTTATTTTATACACAAGTCAAATTTCAGAGGAAATCAGAAGTAAAGAAGGCCGGATTTCAAGGGAGGATGAAGTCTTTTGATGATGTGTTCTAAGGTATGTTATTTTCAGGTCATCTTACCATTTTTGCGATAAATTGTTTTCTAGAACGATTCAGATGGTGAAATTGCTATGGTATTGAGAAGACATATGGAGTTACCGATGGTAAACGTTTAAGCTCTTGATTCACTATAATTATGGAGATACACTCTTTGGAAGATAGGGTTTTTGACTAGTCCTGAGGCTAGTCAATAAACATGTGTTCTGGGTAAAATAGTCATAACTTCTTCATAGAGAATCCAAATGAAGTGGGAAAAATTGAATTGAAAAGAGTACGGACTGTAGTTTCTTGTGTACGAGTTTCAAAATCTGATGTTTAATATTGAGCGCGGGGAATTCTGTACAAGTTCGGTCTCCTAAATAAACCAGAATTGAACAAATTCTACCATTCTCTCTATAACTTGTTTTTTGGTGGAAGGAAGGGGCAAGGATGGAGAGTTAAATCATATATTGATATTGGAGTACTGTATATTCCTCTTGGATGTTTATCCCTCCCTTTACATTTGGAATCTGTAGATACCTTTGGAAGTCATTACTTCCCTTGAACAATAACTATTGATTATTTCTCATATATTGTGCATGGTGTATTGTGGTGTATTGGTGTAACTCTTATACTATTGTTCATTTCTCATTGGATATAGTTGAATGGTTTAATTATAATTTGAAAAAGGTTTTAAATTTTACTTGATATTGATTCACCCCCCTCTCAGTATCAATAGTTTTGTCATTGTTGTTTCTAAGCATTACTCTCTTTTGAATATGAACTAATGTATGCACTTCATGTGTCCAAAAAATATCTGTCAATTTGGAATCCATTAGCATTGTTCGAGCCATTTCATTTGTAATTATCATCCATTATGACAATGTTCCTTTGTCTACGAACCACTCTCTGAACCAATATATGAATCCATGCTCTTGTCCACTATCATATATCTGTCCAAACCTGCTAAGTGTTCTTACGAATCCATCTCCATATATACTATTCAAGACTCTACTTTCGCAAGTGTCCATAATTCTAACCCGTCTATCACTATACTATCATGAAGTCTTGATTCATCTATCAAACTGTACTTCTGCTAAATGATTGCTTTGAATATGTCTTCTCAATCTCTGCAAGATGCTCGAAGGATGGTTCTTTGTTCTATCACAACTATCACATAGACTCCTCCTGTCTAATATTCATATTACTTGGGAGTCTCTAAGCTGGATGGATTATAACAATTCCTTCTCTAATGTGTATTCATCATCATCTTCATTGGTAGATTCATCATCATCTTCATTGGTAGATTCATTATCTCTCTGAGCTTTGACTTCTTTCTTTCTGTCTATGGATTCATCTTTCACTACAATGCCTAAAAGTACAATCTCTTGAACCTGTTCATTATTTACTTGTCCTTCCTTTCTTTTAGTTATTTTCCAAACATTTATGCATATGACATCTTTATTTTTCTCTGTAGAATTTTCCTCATCTTGTTTTATTGCCAATCTTGTGATCTCTGGTACCTGGTATTTTTTCACCTGTCCTTCCTATTTTCTTATCCTTACTTTCTTATATCTGATATCAGTATTCTCTTTCATGGAAGTATCGATCATGCTTCTACAATCACTGGCTATGTGTCCATAGTTATGACATTTGTAACACTCAATGTTACGTGCGACCACATAGGCACTTCTTTCTTGAACATTTCTTTTATAATCCCTACAATCTACAACCTTATGTCCAAAGTTAGTACAATAAAAACAATGACCATAAAATAAATTTTCATACCTGGGAGTGAATGATCTTATTTGTGGTGTAGTCCTTCTGAATTTTTTCCTTGACTGATCATGATCATGATTGAATCTTCTTTGTGGCTTGAACATGGATGGTCTTCTTGAAGATGTATCTTCAATAGTTTTCTTAGATTCTGGTTGACCATGATTCCTTCCTTTGAGTACTTCTTCATAACTCTTTCTATTTTCTTCATTCTTTTTTTCTAGCAACCTAGAGTGCTTCTCTTCATTCTCTATAACTAATGTGGATGTCTCTGTCTCTTCAACATTCTTATTGATCTTGGAAATTTTACTTCTCAATGTGACAACTTCTTCTTCAAGCTTTTCAACCTCTTCTTCTTTCTTCATTATCTAAGACTTCATGACTTCTATTATTTTCTCTTCTTCAAGATTAATTTTTAATGTGATTATTTATTCTTCAAGTCCTTTCTCTTCTTGACCAAACTCTACCTCAAGATGGTTTAGATCGTTAGTTATTTCCTTAAGATGATCTGTCAATATCTTCTCTCTCATTTCTGCTTCTTCCTTCTGTGTTGATATGTTGGTTTCCAAACACTACTTTTGATATTCAAGATTTTCTTCGATCTTTTTGGCTTCTTCTAGCCGATTTCTTAAGTTCTCTATGACATGTTGGTCTTCTTAAAAAATGTGAGCACTTTCCTTTTGTTTCATCAATTCTTTCTTGATTGAATTGTTTTATTCTCTTAGTTCAACTAAAGCACTAATAAATTCTTCTTCATAATTGTCTTCCTTTTCAATTAGTTTTTCTGTCTCATTTCTTTCATGGAATTCTATTTCAATATGTCCACGTTTTTCACAATTAGAACAAAACAACACACCTCTGGTGATTATGTACTCTTCATCTTCTGAATTTGTTTGACATGGTGAACATAATTATTCTTGATTTGTATCTGCATCTTCTTTTACATTTTCTGAATATGTGATGGGTGAAGAATATATGTCATGTAACTTATCCCAAAGTTCTTTTGCTGATGGACATTTACCAACCTTTTATCTTACCGGATTATATAATACTTCCCAGATGAAATCCATTGCTATTTTGTTATTCTTCCTCAATTCCTTCTTGGCTTCAGTCTTTTCCCTTTTTGAAAAATCATATCCTGTAACAACTGATAGCCAAATATAATGTCCCTGTGCCTGTAAAAATAATTCCCTCCTTATACTCAACATCTCATACTTAAAACCATTCTGACCATTAAACATTGGTACTCCATTCTCAGAATAATCCATGATCTCCTTCCAGTGGTTAAATTGTTTCCTGAAGGAACCGACTCTGATACCAATTGTTGGATTACTAAGAGGGGGGTTGAATCAGTAATAGAGAAATTTAATCCTTTTTAACCATATAATCTAAGTGTTATATCAATGTAGCATTATCATCCAATAACTGCATATTAAATAAGCAATGAACAAATGAGAAATCATACACATACACAGTACACCAGTGTTTTACGTGGAAACCCAAAGTGGGAGAAAGCCACTGAACGATTTTTCTTATATTTCTGGAAGAATTACATTCATTGGAAGCACCAACTTCCTTTGTTTTTCAGCTACAACTGGAAGGAGACTCCGAGCACCTACTTTCTCAGGCTACAACCTAAGGGAATCTTCAACTCCCCAATTCTCTGGCTACAACCAGAAGGAGGCTACGACCCCCTATGTTATCCAACTACAACTAGAAGGTGGCTACAACCATCTGTCCTTTCCCCATCCAACCTCCCTGATGTATAAGTAGAATGATGGAACCACTGTCACACTATCACTATGAGATATACTACTGTAAACCTGTACCAATCAACCTGTACCATAAACAAGTGCATCAAACATGCACCAACCTGTACAAAACCTATACTATGAACAAGTGCATCAACCATGCACCAAACCTATAGAAAACATGTACCATGAACAATTGCATCAACCATGCACCAAACCTGTACAAAACCTGTACCATGAATAAGTGCATCAACCATGCACCAAACCTATACAAAAAACATGTCACAACAACCTATCCAAACAACCTATAAAAACAACCTAGCTCATCAATCTTATAAACCAAATCAGATCTACTCACCAATATCAATCACCAAGACAACTCTCAAAGATGTGCATCAACCAACCACAACACAACAACTCATAACCTTCACCAAGATCAATATGTGCTTCTAATAATATATCAATACAAGTATGCTACATCATACATAAACCATGTGTCAACAATACTACTAAAAATTTCCTCCAACCATGTACCAAGTATGTACCAATCATGTATCAACTACTCATCAACTATGAATCATCAAGATGTACCAACATCATCAACTATACACCTCATGTATGTGCCAACACATCAACTACTTGTCTCAACCATGTACCCAACATGTACCTTAACCAAAATCCCTCATCACTTTCATCACCCAAATATGATTTGTAAATCTGTAATATACCTAGTTTATATGATCACATACCTTCAAACCTTCCTTAACTTTCACAAGTGTCTAGCATTTTCATCAACATTTTCTTTAGTCTCACATGACTAGTTTGGGATTAGTCAAAAACCCTAACTTGAAATAATCATAACTATGTACCTGTAATGAATAAATATATGAAAATAGTACACAATGTTCTTCCATTTTTTTTTATTCAATTCCTCTAGGTGGCACTACTTGGAACCTCTCAGAAAAGGAGTTATAGCAAAAATGGCATACCTTTCTGAATTCTGGCTTATTCTAGAGAGAAACCTTGTAGAGCATGCCCCGCACGGAATATTTGTTGAATGGATCTGAAAATTTTATACAAAATACTAAATACTTTAATATAACCAACACATTTGGTCTTACTGAATTTGGATATGTTATGAAGAAGTTATGACGTTTTTACCCGAAACACCTATTTTAGACTAGTTTCAGGACTAGCCACAAACCCTATTTTCCATGGAGTGTAAATCCAAAAACACACTGACCCACAAGATTATTTTGCTACCAAAGATACTTGTATATGTTTCCTCAATGGCCTATCAATTGCATGGTCTTAATCATTCTAGAAAAAAAGTTATTGCAAAAATGGTGAGATGAACTGTAAATAATATACCTTAGAAAGCATCATCAAAAGAATTTATCCTCCCTTGAATTCCAGCCTTCTTCTCTTCATGTTCCCGCTGAAATTAGGCTTAGATATCCTTTGGTTACCACATTCACCTATAGATATTCAATATGATCAAGTGTGATATAAAATTAGAGAGCCTTGCCTCTTATTTATACTCTCCAAAACTCTTCCTCCTTACTTTATCATTTAAATATTCCTCCTTGACTTTGTCACCTCACTTTATCATTTAATTAATCTTCTTTGATTTTGTCACTTCACTTAATTATTTAAGTAATCCTTATTGAATTTTTCACTTTACTTTATCATTTAAATAATAATTTATTCTTTGCAAGATCTTTGAATTCTTTTACCTTTTGGGGCTTCAAGCCAAGATATGAGGGTCTTCCAACTTTGTAAAGCCATAACTCTCAAACCGTGAGGAGTTATGTGACGTTCCACATACCACCAGAAATGGAATGACATGTACTATCCATATATAATAGTCATGCCTTAAAATATATCAAAACTCATACCATTATCCATAAGAAAAACTTAGTTCCATTACCCAAACCTGACTTCTCTAACTTCTCATGGCCATAACTCTCTAACCGTGAGGAGTTATGTGATGTTCCACATACCACGAGAAATGGAATGACATGTACTATCCATATAGAATAGTCTTACCTTAAAATATATTAAAAATCATACCATTATACATGAAACAACCTTGGGTCCATTAGCCAAACCTTTTTCTATGGGAATTCGCTACCGAACTTTCTCCAAGGGTTGACATCAATCACTAAGGGTTGACATCAATATACAATATCACTATCCAATATTTGACATCATTGAAATCCAAAAATCAATACCAACTATCCATCAACCTAAGACAACTCTCTGACATCACTGAAGATACATTTTTTCACTATCTTTACGACTATAATTGATACATTATCATCATCAAATGAGGTCCACTTAGAAACTGGGTCCACATAGAAACTAGGTCCACATAAAAAGTAGGTATATATAGATTTTTTCATGTCATTGTCACTATTTCTGTCACTATCATTGATACATAAAAAAAGAGCCCACATAGAGATCCTAGGTCCACTTGGGTCCACATCTAAATGACAATATCACTTCTTAAATTTATTTTGAACACATGTTTGGGACTAGTTTATGGATTAGTCACAATCCATAACTTACAAAAAGTATAACTCCATACCTGTAATGAATAAAGGTTTGAAACTTGTACCCTATCTTATTAATATATTCTATGAAATCTTTCCAAGTTTCACTCCTTGATTCATCACTGAAAAAGAGATATAATGAAAATGGCAGACCTTCCTGAATTTTGGCCTATTCTGGAGAGGAAACTTATAAATCATGCCATACACTCAATATTTGATATCCGATTATGAAACTCACACACAACATAGTATGGACTTTACGATTTCCAATTCAATTAATCTAATAGAATTTATATCCTCTATGAAGAAGTTATGATTGTTTTACCCAGAATACATCTTTGAGACTAGTTATTGGACTAGTAAAAAACCCTATCTTCCATAGAGTGTATCTCCAAAATTGTAACAACCAAGAAGCATAAATTCATACCATAGTTACTTGACATGTCTTCTCAACATCCTCCAAGTTTCTATATCTGAATCATTATGGAAAACAATTTATAGCCAAAATTCCAAGATGACCTTTAAACAATATACCTTAGAACACATCATCACAAGACTTCATCTTCCCTTTGAATTTTTCCCTTATTTACTTCATCCTCCCTCTGAAATTTGCTGCCAATATTTCCCTAAGAGATCACAAGATTGAATGATTAAAATGAGAGGTTCTTAATGTGTTTTTATGTTGTTCCAAGTGCTTCCTTTACTTAACTTTAGGGCCAACCTATAACTTCTTGTTTACAACACTTTTTAGGGGAAAATTTTATTTTAAATTTAATCGATCTTGTAGGGTTGACTTGTCCTTGTACACTTAAGCTCATCTTTATTTAATTGTAAAATTGCGACCGACTTTGGGGACTTCAATCCTTTACTTCTGGGGTTTCATTACCAAACTTTCGGGGCTTGTTGACCATATCTTACATCATCATATTTAAGAAGGAATATCTTCTCAACCGTGAGGAACCACGTGGAGTGCCACCTACTATTTGAAATGGATTTATGAGGACTATCAATCCATGGAATATTTGCATGCATTTTTTATTTCCTTCATATTCCTTTTCTTCAATCAACTTTAGGATTCATGACCACATCTTTGGGGCTTCCTAACCATATTTTCAGGGCTTATTGAGAATACATTGTAACTTATTTTCTTAACAACTAGGGATTCTTCTAGGATTTTTCAAATCATCTTCTCGCGAGGACCATTATTAGAGATACAACATAAGGGGACCAATTTGGAGACTCCTTCAAGTAAACCCATCACTTCTAGGGATTCTATACCTTCTTCAGGTATTCTTATAGGGTTGACATCAATGGAAACCAAGTTTCCAACATAGACCCCTGGATTTCAAGTTTCCAACATAGACCCCGTAATGTTCCAAAGATTAAATATGAATTGGAGATGATAAACAAGCCTTCAATCCCTGATAATGTTAAGCATTGGAAAGTGTTTGAAGATGATCAACACATTAATAAATTTTTGGAAATGATTGATGAATTCTCTGCAACACATATTGATCAAGAGAATGAAAATGAAAATAAACACCTAAATGAAATTTGTGATTATGATATTAAATTGAAAAAATGATTTCTAATCATAACATGGTGGTATTAAGAAACAATCAAATTCCAAAAGGATTAATACCTTTAGAGAAATTATTTGATCTATATGATATTGCTAGCAAACCTTCTATTCATCCTCATATTTAAGAAGTATAATATTGGTACTAATAAAAAATCAAAGAATCTGAATCTTTCAAAACTTCTTCCTGTTGACATGAAACTAAGGTATGTTGATTTATTTAAAGAATTTATTGAATATTTTGCATTGACTTATGAGGATTTGAAGACTTATGACACCAACATAATTCAATATAAAATTCCACTCAAAGTGGGATCAAAGCCATTTAGATAGAAACTAAGGAAGGTAAATCACATTATTCTCCCAACAATTGAAAAGGAACTTAAAACATTATTTGATGCAAAATTTATAGTTCATCTTAGATATTCAGCTTGTGTTGCAAATTTAGTGCTTGTCAGAAATAAAAATGGTGAAATTATAGCATGTTAATTTTAGGGATTTAAACAAATATTCATTAAAATACATATACCCATTACCAAAAATAGATATTATTTTTAAAAAGGTAGTTGGAGCTAATCGAACTTCTATGATTGATGGTTTCTCTGGTTACAACTAGATTGCAATACATGATAAATGTTTGACAACACAAGTATTGCAACAGAGGACAAACACCTCAAGTAACCACTCAAACAACTAGATCAAATATAAACACACTGATATTTTTACATGGAAAAACCCCTATCAGGAAACATACAGTACCCTAGACAACGTGGCCAATTGGTGCAATTTATTAATGCAAAAGAAAAAAATTACAAAGAGATTTACTAGAGAGTTTCTCACAATCGATGATCGACAAATGACCCTCCATGATCTTTAAATAGAGATAATGGACCAATTGGGTGTTAAGACACGGATCAATGTAGCCATTAAGATAGACGTGAATATGACCCATCAGATCACTCTATGTCGGGAACATATCATGATCATAATATTTCCTAACTACAAATGCATACTAATTCATATTAAATAAACACACTAAGAAACACACTTTTACCTAATGACACATTATATCAAGTAGATATTAACTAAATCCTAAGTGCCTAAATATCCTAACATCCCCCCTTAAGAACAACTTGGGATAGGATTGAAGGATTTACAATAGTGACTATTGAGGTCCAAATATGTCATATTTTCTCCCATGTAAAATTCATAAGCTATATTCCCACACTCTTGATACATTCTATAGCCATTATTCCATCACTTACCACTAATTACATCCATTCTACCTTGTGGTTAATTATTGTTGTTTTCTTGTCTTTTTTTCCTCATATTTTCCTCATTCATTGTGTGCTAAATTTTAGGGGCCAAATTTCGCTCATGGGATAATTTTCCATGGTTTTTCCAAAAATGAGATTTGCTATTTTAAAAATGATTCACCCAAATTCTATAGGATAAAATTATTTTACCTTAAAAATCGCCAAAAGTTTATAAAAACTATATAAAATACTTAGAAATTTGAATATTTTTACAAAAATATCGCCAAACATTTATAGTTGGCATATGAAGGATTAGTAAGATTTGCCAAGGTTTCTACATTTTAAAATACATTTCCATCCTTAAAATCATCCCTGGCTTAACTAAGTGTTTGTCACAAGGGATATATTCACAATTTTTTATTCTCCATTGTCTTCCAACCTTTGTTTCTTTACGTTTGGTGTACTCACTTGAGGAACAATCTCTAAATTTAAATCTTGATTTTGTTCATTTTCTTGATTTCCTTTTTAATCTAGTTTGGTTTTCCATTATTTTTCTTTCTCTTTGACTTAATTCTTTCATAGTTCAAATCTCCTTCTATTTCTCGCACTTGGTTTTATTTCCCGTACCTTTGGATTCCTTGCACTTTAATTTCACATAATTTCAATCACCAATAGACAGATTAAATGTCTAACTCGTGAGATATGGCATTCCCATGTTGGGATTCTTCCTAAGGTGTTCGTTTCTATCATGAATTTCATTTCCGTTTGCTTGTTTCTTTTATTGCATTTAAGTGTGGATACACTATAGGAAATAATCATTGAAGGACATACAACTTAAGTAAGCTACTCACGACTAACCACATGAACATCACCCCAAGTGCATGAAAGAATGTTATCTAAACCTTTATAGCACTAAGTTATTCCTACGTCCTAGTGATAGATCCTTAGTATTAATTTCCAGTAGCGTGGGTTTGAATATTTTTTTGTCGGCTTTAGATTAGGCTAGAATAGGCTCTGATCCTATGTTTCCTGAGCCCGCACCTCGAAGCTTACGAGCCTCGATTGATAATAAATGTGGGAATTAATAGTGCATATATTTAGCCCAACATTTTGGCGTCATTGCTAGGGAGGTGCTAAAGGGATTAGAGAATAGGTAGGTTTCTTTTGTTTATCCAAAGCCTTGACTGTTCCTTTCATGCAAGTGTGTTTATTTTCATGCAAGTGTGGTGTGATTTTAAGGATGGCCTAAGGGAGGAGAGAATATGGTAAGACATGAGGGAAGATCCCACGCATCCACTTTAGTGGGGTTGCTCCAAATTTGGGTTGTCGTCTTCCTTTTAGTAGTTATAATTTGTGTTTTATTAGAATTACCCATTTTTTTGTATATATTGTTGGATTACTGAGAGGGGGGGTGAATCAGTAATAACGTAATTATAATCCTTTTATTCAAATGTTATATCAATGTAGAATTATTATCCAATAATGAGCAGTAATAAATAAACAATCACACACTTACACAGTACACCAGTGTTTTACATGGAAACCCAAATCGGGAGAAAACCACAGAATGCTTTTTCTTATATGTCTTGAATAATTACATTCATTGGAAGAACCAACATTCTTTGTTTTCCAGCTGCAACTGGAAGGAGGATCCAACCCCCTAGTTTCTTAGGCTACAACCTGAGGAAAGCTCCAACTCCCCAAATCTCTGGCTACAACCAAAGGAGGCTACAACCCCCAATGTTCTCCGGCTACAACCGGAAGGTGGCTACAACCACCTGTCCTTGCCTCGTCCTGCCACCCTGAAGTAGAAGTAGAATGATGGAACCAATGTCACACTATCAGTGTGAGATATACTGCTATAAACCTGTACCAATAAATCTGAACCATGCATCAACCATGCATTACCCTGTAATCAACCTGTACCATAAACAAGTGCATCAACCATGCACCAAACTGTAATCAACCTGTACCATAAACAAGTGCATCCAAACATCTACCAAGTATGTTTCAATCATGCGTCAACTACTCATCAACTATGAATCATCAATATGTACCAACATCATCAACTATACACTTCATGTATGTGTCAACTCATCAACTACTTGTCTCAACCATGTACTCAACATGTGCCAAAACCAAAATCCCTCATCAATTTCATCATCCAAATCTGATTTGTAGCTCTGTAATAGAGTTAGTGTATATTATCACATTCCTGCAAACCTTCCTTAACTTTTAAAAACAAGAGACTAGCATTTTCATCAAACTCTTCTTTAGTCTCACATTCCTCGTTTTGGATTAGTCAACAACCCTAACTTGAAGTAATCATAACTTTGAACCTGTAATGTATAAAGATCTGAAACTGATACACAATGTTCTTCAGTGTATTTTATGAAATTCCTCCAAATGTAACTACTTGGAACCTCTCAGAAAAGGAGTTATAGAAAAAATGACATACCTTGTTGAATTCTGGATTATTCTAGAGAGTGACCTTGTAGAGCGTGCCCCGCACAAAATATTTGATCAAATGATTTGAATATGTTACATAGAATACTAAAGCCTATAACCTAACCAACACATTTGGTCTCACTGAATTTTTATCTGTTATGAAGAAGTTATGACGTTTTTACCCGAAACACCTGATTTTGACTAGTTTTAGGTCTCACCACAAACCCTATTTTCCATAGAGTGTAACTCCCAAAATGGAACGACCCACAATAAAAATGTTTAACCACAGATACTTGGATATGTTTTCTCACTTTCATAGCAATTTCAGGATCTGAATCATTATATAAAAAAAGTTATAGCGAAAATGGTGAGATGACCTGAAAATAACATACCTTAGAAAGCACCACCAAAAGAATTTATCCTTCCTTGCATTTCGGCCTTCTTTTCTTCACTTTCCTCAGAATTTCGGCTTAGATATCATTTGTATACCTCATACACCTATA
>ML777593.1:655482-673947 GCA_009831015.1 Picea engelmannii | reverse complement strand
TGCATTTACTTGTTCATTTCTAAGATTATGAAATTGCTAGTGTGAAACCCTAGGAGAAAAGCACATGTTATTGTCCTTTTCTTTATAACTTTTCACCTACTTGATTTTGCTAGAGAACACCTCCTTTGAAGGATACACTAGAGCCCTACCTTAGTAGCACTCTAGTATCATTGTTTCATTAAGCTTCATACATTTATTTCAAGTTTGATCTAAAGAAGAAGGAAAGCGCTAGGGCCTAGGGTTACCTACTTCCTAGCATTTTTCCTTCTAGGGTTTTAGATATTGAAGCCTTTGGTTACTAACACCTCAATCATCTTCCCTTTTCCTTTAGCTCATCTATTATCATTTGTTTTTTTCCCTCTAAGAATTGTCGTTGCAACATTGACTCCATTTACCCTAAAAGGCACTAGTTCATACCTTGCAAGTGATTGATTGACTAAAACAACTTTTAAACCATCTACCTTAAGACCTTTACTAACTATTTCTAACTTTAGATTAGACTAACCTACTAACTAATTTGTTGCTGTTGCAAAAGATTGCTACAGCCATCTATAACAGCAGCAAATTCATATTAAAAGCAAGTTTTAAAGTTGATTATACATTGCCATCATTGCTTCTGACAATTACTATCACTTTGTCAAGTTTATGTTATCATTTCTGGTCATTTTTGAAGCTTTATTAAGGCATAATTGTGAAGATATTGCTATATATATATTGCTGTTATAAATACTTCTGTTGCTTCAGCGTTTATATCAATTTGTTCTTTTTATCAAAAGTCTATGGTTTTATGAAGCACTAACATCATATGGTACTTGCAAATAGTATTTTTCTTGTTGTCTTGTTCTGGGCAGGTACAGTTAAATATTACTTTGTTTCATCTCATTAAAACCTTTGGAACTTTTGATCAGAGTGACTTGAGACAGGGGTGGGACTTTCTTGATACTTTTGCCTTAGCTTTCTCAAACCCCCAGGTCACTAGGGACGTCTCCCCTGAGGTACTACTCCTAAATAGAAAGAGGTGTCTTGTTTAGGTGATAGTGATAGGACATCCTCCTTGTTACGCCAATTTATTACCCACTTGCCTTTGGCTTTGGGCAAGTACAAATTGCACGATAACAAAGCCTATGGTTCATGACTTAGATCTGCCTATGTTTCTTTGCATAGATGCACTCTATAGAGCAGTCTACATACTAAGCAGGTGTCGAAGGACAAGACTCTAGAGGAAGATTTCACAAGGGAGAAACCAAATGTTTTTCATTTCAAGGTGTTTTGAAGCCCAGTTTACATTCATGTCCTAGAGGAAAAGAGGACAAAACTTGAACCCTCCAATTTCAAAGGTATTCTAATTGGCTATAGTGAGTCCTCTAATCCTCTAAGGTTTACAAGATCTATGTTCCATCTTAGAGAAAGGTAGTGGTGAACCGGGATGTGAAAGTTGATGAAGATGCATGGTCTCTATGGTCACAGGGACCTCCAGCATAGGTTGAAGAGGTAGAAACAGTTGTTGTCCCAATTGTTGATTCACAAAAATCAGCAAGGCTACTATTGGATAAGATCTGAGATTAATCTTCTTGTCTATGACGAGAGATATAAGAAAATTTAGGGAAGCACTTTCAACATTTAAGGCTAGTGAATGGGAACTCTGCCATGTGCTTGCTACAAGTTGCGTGCCTAGAAGTAGGTGAATTTGTCTCCTTTCATCCATGTCAACTGACTTTTGCAGGCATCCACTGAGAAAGAAACATATGCCTTCTCAATGCACATATTTATTCAATCAGAAACATATGCCTTCTCAATGCACATATTTATTCAATCTCGCATCCATTCAATTCTCACATTTTATTGATGCGATACTGGAGCTGCCCACCTGTGGGCAGACTCTTTGAACTGAGTTTTTCCATCTCATACATGATATTGTCAAGTAATGATGGATAGTCTGTACCTTTGCTCGCCATTTGTTTCAGCTCCCAACTTACATTAAAGTTTAGCTGGAGGGATCTCCAGCAACAAGCTCTAGCTCTGGCATTGTCTGGGATCTACTCATTGAGCAATGAATGTAGATGGACCCGTTTACACTGTCCTCTAGAATCAGCTTTCCTGCTCTCGAGTCTTTGCAGTCATTTCCATTGGGCCTAACATAACTTCGTCTACAAAGTATTTTGCCTACTGTTCTAGTGTATTCTTCCTTCCTTGACCTGTTGTCACTAATTGAATTCTGTTGACTACTGATATAGGTAATGCACTACCAGTAAAAGATATGTCGTTGCTATCTCTAGCCTATTCAGGGTCTTAGTAAGAAAATGTTCACTCGAGTTGCTTCTGGCAGTTCATACTACAGCCGATCATGATCCCAAGCTAACAAATACAAACAACAGTAAACTGGAATACTCGTCTCTCCCCTGGGTTGACTAACTTTGGGCAAAAAGGGGGCTGAGAGAATATGCAAAACACCCTTCTATATGACCCTGATCATACTACACACATTGCCCAGGGCAATTAGCTCGGTATGTTCATAAATACAGCAACCCCAGATTAGAATCTAATCAGTGAAGGGTTACATTTATTTAAACGCCTAAATTAATGAATAAATTTTAGAGGTTTCCAAATCTCAAGGGCAGGGACCAATGATAAGCAGAAACCGATGTTAACTTAATTTCAGATTATAATGGTCATTTCCCATAGACTTATGCTCGTAACATTTCAATAAATCAGGTCATAGCACAGGAAACACAGAAACATTTTATAGAAATTGAAGCTTGTGTGTATATAGCATAAAACTAGAATGAAATATCAAGTGCTAAACAGAATGTGATAACCTGCCTTGCATATGTTCAAAATTTGTGATTGTGAATATCTATAAGTGACACTTGCCTGAAGGAGGCGATGGACTTCCTGAAGACGTCGATCCAAGCGAGTTCAGCTGGAGTGGCCTTGCGAGGCAAATCCGAGGCAAAGCGGTAGGGAATTGTACAGGGTCTGTATGTTGATTCAATGGGTGTTATGAGTAAAGGAAATGGCACCATTGCAGAAGAGCTCTCCATTGAATGATCGATCAAACCCAGGATTCAAACAAAAGAGAGCAAGCGTCTATCTATATATGCCCTCCCCCGCCTGTTCTCCTCTATAGGGCACGTACGTGTATGTGGGGTTCAAGAGGGAATTTGCGGGACGCTGTTTTCAGCGGTCAAAGTGGGCCTTATTGAAAAACTTAGTTGGGCAATGATGAGTGTTGCCCATATATGAAGCTTACTTGTGACGCCATGTGGAATATTGTTTTAATTATTTTTTTTAACTTATGCTAATTATCACTTGCTAAAAAGGGTGTTCCAATGAAAAGGTTATGTGAAAATTATCCTTTTAACCATTCTTAATATGGCATATTGTAATGATGTACTTGTGTAGTTGGTTCATGAAAAATATATAACCAAATATATTTTCAAATTTTATCATTGTGATTGGTTTTGGTGGGTTTTGTTTTGTATGGTGTGTTAGCACTTTGTAAATCTGTCTGGCTGAATAGAGAAACGACAGAGGTAACTACTTCAACCTACTTTAGAGCTGAGGCACTAGCTTGCTCAACTTAGAGAGGGCTCTCTCGTGTCACTTAATACATCTATGGAAATCGGTGGCTAGAATTGGTTTGTTTTGGGGTTTTAATAAAGTTGTTGAAGAGTTGAAGATGACCTTTTGGCTATGGGGTCAAGAATGTAGGATGCATTTCCAAATCGTGAAAACAATCCAGAGGAAAAGGCTAAATGAGGAAGTGACTTATGAGTTTATGCTTGAAAATTTTAGATGGTATCAGAAGAAAAGAAACACACAACTATTATTAGAGCATTATAGTAATGAATTCTGAAATGGTTTAAAAGAGATGAACACAGTCTAAATCGTCAAGCCGAGAGCATCGAATAATGAATTCTGGACTTTTAGTTTCTCAATTTAGACAGAAGAAAGCAAAATGAAAATACAGAATAACAAGAATCACATACTATGAGAGAAAACGAGACTCATAACACCTCCAATTAGAATCTTTTCATAAAAAGTCTCAAAATCTGCCTCTACACCCATGTATTCATTCCAGCCCCAGAGATTTATAAAGTTTTCCTGCACATAGGGTAGGCTCCTCTTTTCTCCATCCTTCTATACTCATGAGGCCAAGCATATATAGAGGAATTTCATATGGAATTTAAAACATTCCGACTTCCTCATAATTCTAAAAACATATACGAGTTACAAAAAGGAAGAACAGTTGTATTATTTAAAGGGACCGTTAGTAATTGGTCTGTCATATCAGGACTCCCTTCTCTTAAGCCAACATCTGTCCAAAACTATCTAAAATACACCAAAATTTTACCTGAGGATTCACCTCAGCGTGGCGATTTCCTCCTCCAGGGTACTCCACCAATCGGAATTTTCCCCGACGCTCTCTATCATCTCGGTTTTGGCCTCTGATTTCCTCCTTTTGCTCCTCTTCTTCTTTGCGGCTGGGTGGCAGGTGTTGTCTGCGTGTTCATTTATGACAAGATCCCTTATAACGGGGTTTAATCTTACTCTCGACTTTGTCTCAGTTTCAGGTTCGGTATGAAATTTAGTCGCCTGCATCTACAAGAACCATCTTTCATTCTTACTTATTGACTTGCCTGGTACCTTAGCTAAGAACCCAATTGCGCCAGACGTCGTTTGACGGATATTATCCAGGCTTTCTGAACTTCGCAGAGACCTTGATTTGGCCACCCTTTGGGTTTACAGAATTCAAGAGCACAGGCCGAGCTTGTTTTTCTTACGCATAAGATGACAATTTCCCAGAATAGGATAAAATGATTCATATCTGAAATTTTGATGTTCTGTGTACTTTTCTCGCGAATTACTGTCACAGTACCTTGGTGTGCCACGCTTCATCAATCCACTTCGAATGATGAGCCTCGAGTTAGTTATGCGGCGGCGTCCTTTTGGTGCGTCATCCGGGAAAGTACCTGGACCAGTGATGTGAGGTGATCTGACCAACCGCCATCTTCCCCGCGAGCTATTGACATGACGTTTTAAAAAACGTGACATCGGGGCCATAGGAAAAGTGGTTTTGGGCAATCCGCCATCTCCCTCGATGCATGTGTAAGAGCGCCACACGTTCCCCATCGAAACCAGAGTAGTTTTCCCTGGTCTGCCTTCGCGATGTTAAGTTTTGTGCTATTTGTTTGTCTGATATAGGCTTCGACCGTAGATCTGAGATTCTTCAAGATCGACGACTCGCCGAGCTACTCCCTTCCCACTTCCGCTACATTCATTCACACGCTGCAGAATATAGACGAGCGCCCTGAACTATCACGCCTTTACTGTGGTATAGCGTCTCGCTAAACTTCATAAGTTTTTAAATCTCGATAAAAATTGTTAGGGTGATAACATTGGCTCCAGTTGGGGATGCTATCCTCCCAGCGAGGTAGCAAAGAACTCGTAGACCCGATGCCTGATCCATGGGGCTGTTCCCCAAAACATGTGTGTGTCCTGCTCCTACCAAGCTCTGTGCACTGCTTCCAACTGCATGGGGGACGTTCGAGTGCATTATTGAAAACTGACTGCATCTAGTGCTAGAAAACTCAAACTGGAAAAATGCTTGACTGACAAGCTTATTTTCACATCCATACCTACCCTAAAACTGCTGGGATGACCACTCGCTCAGGTGATGCTAAAGTGCCAATGCAGCCAATCAAGCAATTGGTTCCCTGATTTTCCTTTCACATTTTTCTCACGCTGGTAGAAAAACATAAAGGATGGCGACTAAAAAAACAAATTCAATCCAAAATTTGAGCTTATGAATGAAGCAAATTCATCCTTCACTGAAGACTGTAATAGGATGGCCATCGAATCTTGAAAATCACGAAAAATCATTTATCCCTGATGAGCAAAAACCGAAAGGCAAGTATCTTTCATCAGTGTTAATTGTTTTTTCTCTATTTCTTCTGTTCTGAGAACATCTTCGAATGAAATGGCGATGATAGGTTTGTTTGCTTGGCCATGCATATCAACAAAAATATTCATATATTCTTGAACATCTTCAAATATGACAGCCATATAATATGCACCAAGGTTATCCTCTTGTTCATCAAACAACTATGATGTGGTTTCATTAAATTTCTGGAAATTTGTTTGAGGACAATCACTTTGACTTTCCAGTGAATAAATAGAAATAAGTTCTTGCTCATGCACTACTTAATAGTCCAGAGCTCTCGCGGATGGATTTTCAAAACCCTGATTTTCAAATGACTTGAATAAAACCATTGCCTCTTCATTATCTTTCTGTGTTTCTGATGGACAAATGGCATACACTGCTTCATCTAAGTCATTTGTTTCTTTATTGCTGGAAACTTCCATAAATGCAATTTCATAATCTTCATCCATGTCTATGTTGCTTAAAAATTTAACCACGAGGTCATTCTCAAAGGAAGAGAAAATACTCTAAAACACCTTTTCACGTTGAGAATCCATACTGATTTCGGAATGGAGAAAATGACCTTGAACAATACTTTCTGGAGCAACTTCTTCTTCCTTTTCAGGTTGATAGCTGAACATAGACTGCAAATCTGAGCTGACATGACCCTTTATGTGATTATCCATAGAATTATCATCACCACTCCATTCATGCTTGGAGGATCCATGTCCTGAGATACTACAAATATTTTTCTTCAATAATTCGAAAGAAGCAAAACATAATGGTAGGGTTGTCCTACCTGATTTGAAACCGTCTTCAATTTCATTGCCAGCATATGGTTGTATTTCAGCGCAAGCAATAGGGTCTCCAAGCGCATGAAAAGAATGTTGCAACATCTTGTCATTCTGCTCCATTGATACGACGTGGCTTTGCATAAGCACAGGTTCTTTTTCTTCGATGATGATTTTAGGATTTTCTTTCAGCAATTTGAAAGAAGAAAAGCATAGAGGTAAGGAATTCCCTTCAGCCAATTCAATACTTTCTTCTTTGTAATTGTGATATGCAGCCTGATTGCTTTCATTATACTATTGAAAATGAACATTTTCTAATAGAGAACATGTGGTTGATTGTTCCAGGGGGTCAACATCGTAATCATCATATTCATCCTATATAGGCAAATCATTAACATATGCCATGTCATTTAACAAGAACAAACTTAGCACATCAACCTGTTCTTCAACAAGTTTCTTTTCACACTCATATTCTTGACTATCTACAAATGAATACATAAAACGATCAGCCCTTTGCTCATCATGGAATGGATCAACACCTCCTCTTTCGACAAGTGGGATGTAATTTTTTGCAAAATCATTAGCATTGGAAACTTCAAGAGGACCCATGATAATGTCAATTCTATGCTCAAGATTCCAATCAACTATTTTCTATTCATTTTCACTTTCATGTCCTTGAACATTCAACCCCTCATTTTGGGTTTGTTTACATGCTTGGATGTTGTGTTGAATGTCTTGAGCATCACTAAACATTTGTTGTAAGGACCCAGGTCTTCTTTCCATCGGGAGGAAAGAAAAATCTGGATGAAGAGCAGTTGCGTAATGGAGCATGGCAGCAGCTTTAGAGGGTTGAATTTCTTTGGACAAATTATAATATACGCTAGAGAACTTTCTACTGAATACATAAATAGATTCATTGTTGTGTCTTTTCAAGGCGTAAAACTCAGTGAGTTGCAGCTCTAAGGATTTCTCCTTGCCCCAAAATTTAAAAAAAAACCTTCTTCAATTCCACCCATGAGCTGATGGTTTATGGGTGTAAGTGTTTGAACCAGTGTTTGGTGTCTCCTTTCAAGGATTGAGAGAAAACTCTCATACACACATCGTCGTGGTCAATCTCGAATAAGTCTATAAAATGCTCAAACCCTTGAATGTGCTTTTCAGCAGATATGATACTCGATTCTCCGTTGAACACAGGTAGGAACTCATAGTAATTTGAAGGGAAATCATGAAGGGTTTGGGGTAGCTTTAAGGGTATATATCTATGTCGGGCCTTAGGGGGTGTTGGGCCAAGAACAGTGGGAGAGACATTGGTCTGAGTCTCATGGGATTCATCAGCTTGGTCATTGTCATTGCGTGGCCTAGGTGAAACCTTTTTATCAGAACCAGTGACAAGGTGAGGGTATGCATGTGCAACGTATAGAGGAGGAAAAATAATTTTAAGTCTGTCGTGATCATTATTAAGATACAATAGGTAAAAGAAAGTTTGTTTGGCATTTTCAAGGAAGGAGCGGATGCAACTTAAAATGAAAAGTAAAATGCTTTGTAAGAGGTCCCATTTTGAGTACCTATTTTCCCTCATGATGCCCTTCCTTGCCCCTGTCAAGGGGTTTCATCTTTGAGTGAAGTTTCAGTCTCGCGCTTGAAGTATTCAGAGCAGGTTCACCTCTTGGAAATTCAGGATTCTTTTATCAGTGGAGTCTCCTTCGAACCGAAGTGGAGTCGCCCGAGCAGGAATACAGCCAATGTGTGCCTAAGTGTCTGTCGCTCTCAGACCCTAGAACTCAACCGTGTTGTTCTTCCCAAGAAAAAAATTTCAATTTCGTCCCCGGCAACGGCGCCAAAATGTTAGCACTCTGTAAATTTGTCTGGCTGAATAGACAAACGACAGAGGTAACTACTTCAACCTACTTTAGAGCTGAGGCACTAGCCTGCTCAACTCAGAGAGGGCTCTCTCGTGTCACTTAATACATCTATGGAAATCGGTGGCTAGAATTGGTTTGTTTTGGGGTTTTAATAAAGTTGTTGAAGAGCTAAAGATGACCTTTAGGCTATGGGGTCAAGAATGTAGGATGCATTTCCAAATCATGAAAACAATCCAGAGGAAAAGGCTAAATGAGGAAGTGACTTATGAGTTTATGCTTGAAAATTTTAGATGGTATCAGAAGAAAAGAAACACACAACTATTATCAGAGCATTATAGTAATGAATCCTGAAATGGTTTAGAAGAGATGAACATAGTCTAAATCGTCAAGCCGAGAGCATCGAATAATGAATTCTAGACTTTTAGTTTCTCAATTTAGACAGAAGAAAGCAAAATGAAAATACAGAATAACAGGAATCACATACTATGAGAGAAAACGAGACTCATAACACCACCAATTAGAATCTTTTCATAAAAAGTCTCAAAATGTGCCTCTACACCCATGTATTCATTCCAGCCCCAGAGATTTATAAAGTTTTCTTGCACAAAGGGCAGGCTTCTCTTTTCTCCATCCTTCTATACTCGTGAGGCCAAGCATATATAGAGGAATTTCATATGGAATTTAAAACGTTCCGACTTCCTCATAATTCTAAAATAGATACGAGTTACAAAAAGGAAGAATAGTTGTATTATTTAAAGGGACCGTTAGTAATTGGTTTGTCATATCAGGACTCCCTTCTCTTAAGCTGACATCTATCCAAAACTATCTGAAATACACCAAAATTTTACCTAAGGATTCACCTCAGCTTGGCGATTTCCTCCTCCAGGGTACTCCACCAATCAGAATTTTCCTCGACGCTCTCTATCATCTTGGTTTTGGCCTCTGATTTCCTCCTCTTACTCCTCTTCTTCTTTGCGGCTGGGTGGAAGGTGTTGTCTGCATGTTCATTTATGACAAGATCCCTTATAACGGGGTTTAATCTTACTCTCGACTTTGTCTCAGTTTCAGGTTCGGTATGAAATTTAGTCGCCTGCATCTACAAGAACGATCTTTCATTCTTACTTATTGACCTGCTTGGTACCTTAGTTGAGAACCCAATTGCGCCAAACACCGTTTGACAGATATTATCCATGCTTTCCGAACTTCACAGAGACCTTGATTTGGCCACCCTTTGGGTTTACAGAATTCAAGAGCACAGGTCGAGCTTGTTTTTCTTACGCATAAGATGACAATTTCCCAGAATAGGATAAAATGATTCATATTTGAGATTTTGATGTTCTATGTACTTTGCTCACGAATTACTGTCACAGTACCTTGGTGTGCCACGCTTCATCAATCTACTTCGAATGATGAGCCTCAAGTTAGTTATGCGGTGACATCCTTTTGGTGCGTCATCCGGGAAAGTACTTGGACCGATGATGTGAGGTGATCTGACCAACCACCATCTTCCCCGTGAGCTATTGACATGACGTTTTGAAAAACGTGACATCAGGGCCATAGGAAAAGTGGTTTTGGGCAATCCGTCGTCTCCCCCGATGCATGTGTAAGAGCGTCACGCGTTCCCTATCGAAACCGGAGTAGTTTTCCTCGGTTTGCCTTCGCAATGTTAAGTTTTGTGCTATTTGTTTGTCTGATGTAGGCTTCGATCGTAGATATGAGATTCTTCAAGATCAACGGCCCGCCGAGCTACTCCCTTCCCACTTCCGCTACATTCGTTCACACGCCACGGAATATAGCCGAGCGCCCTGAACTATCGCGCCTCTACTGTGGTATAGCGTCTCGCTAAACTTCAAAAGTTTTTTGATACCGATAAAAATTGTTAGGGTGATAACACGGTGATCCAGGTTCAAAACTTAGTTAGTCGAAAAGAGACACCTAAAATTTAGTTATGCTAAGGGTTGGTGTGGCCTAGGCCATGTGTGATCCCCAGGTGATTTTGACAGCTTATGAACCCTTATATTGTGATTTTTAGACCACATGCTAGTCTTGCAAGTTACGGACAAACTAGCAAACAAAAAAAAACATTTATTATGTATTGAGTTTTCACAAATGGTTAAGGATGACATTGTTTTTTTTTTTAAGTAAGTGTCTATATATTACCTTCTAGGATAAAAAATTACAGTAGCGTCATAAATGTCAAGAAACTGTTTGTGCTTAATTGCTCCAAAGGGAAACCAATTCAGCCTGTTTCTAAAAACGAAAGCACCAGAAATTAAACAACATGAATTGAATTGCCCCGTGGGGAAACCGATTCGTCCAGACCTGTCTTGCATACTAGAAAATAAAAAAAGATTGACTCTTGACACAAAAATAAAACAGTGTGCTAGACCCAACATACGACCCAAGAGGATGCTTCTAGAAACGTATAAGATTGACAAAAATTGACATGCAAGCTGACACTTGTGCATATGTCAGCGCTCGTGCATTATGTCTATCACTTTTTCCCAAGTCGCACTCTACTGTCACCTGAATAGTAGGAGAAAAGAATTTCGTTGGGGTTGTCGATGCACTGGTTGTTGGCATGTTTACAGACAGAGTGTGCTTGTCATTGATGGTAAGAACCACAGCAATGATGAGACCCAAAGTCATCAGGACTCGCAAAAGGATCAAAGGTAGAGGCTTTTGACACTTAGAAATTCTTCCAAGATCGCGCGGTAAATTATGATCGTCCATCGAGAGAGGACATGTGGTGAGAGATCAGCATTTCGCTGGCTCGCAGATCGAGAAATCACAGATAGAAGAAGCGAGAATTTGCGAAGTTTGAGTTCAGGATTTCATCAAAGCCGTTGGATCACAGAAGGCTGTAGGTCGTCGATCTAGAGTGGGTTTCAGAAAATCGGGAGTCCAGAGAAGGGAGGTGAGTAGTCCCCCAACTCTGCGAAATGCGAAGTCGCAATGAGATTTGAATCGTTGGATCCAGAGAACACGTGGCAGAAGATTAGCATTTCGTTGAATCACAAATTGGGAAATTCAAAGGCAGAGTTGCAGGAACTCGCGAAGTCCAAGTTCGCGAAGAGGAGATCTCGACCATTGAATCGAGGAGTAATCTGAGCCATCAGATCAGTTTGAAGTGGAAGGACGGGATAAGATAGAAAAGCAGCATCGTGGAAATATCGAGACGTCGATCTAAGAACATGATCGATGAACAACGACTAGTTCAGGTCTAAAAGTTGCGAGGAGGTTATTGTTCGGGGATTGTCACTTCGGAAGAATTGGCGACTTGAAAAGTCGAAATACCCGAAGTCTCGAAGGCCAAAGTCCCAAAGTGAATGAGGATCCATGTTAGCAAGACTACGTCGGCAAGGACATATGGCGCAATCAAATGATGACAAGTGTCAAGTTGATTCGACATTTCAGGTACGTGCAAATCACAAATACGAGTGACACGTGGCAGCTACTAGAGTCATGACATGTCATCAAATGACGTCACTCCGAGAGTTTTACTTCGAGAGCTTTAACACCAACACTTGCCCAAAGTTCTAAAGTCCCAAAGTGGTTTGGGGTCGTCCATCGTTGAGGAGGACAGGTGGTGCAAGATCCACATCTTCGAAAGTTTTGTGGATGGGGAGAACGTGAAAATCGCCGAAGATAAATCTCAACTGTTGATCGTCAAGGGGAGTACATGTCAGTTGATCTAAGATTTCGAAGAAATCTCATTTAAGGATTTCCAATTGAGACTTGAGAATTCTGAACCCTGAATACCCGAAAGGATCGTGACTGTCAATCCAAAAGTTGTTGGATCGTGGACTCCGGGTGAAATGCTACGGGAGCAAGCAGAGTTTGAGAATCGAAACTCCCGAAGGCCGAAAGGAGAAATCGATCTCGTTTGTTGGTTTGGAGGTCCACATGTCACTTGATCGTTGAGACTAAGGATCGTGCGTTGACAAAAGAAAGAAGGTAGAGCTGTTGATTGAAGAGGACAAATGTCAGTAGATCTTCCATTCCGGAAGATATCCAGTCAACAACAACAAGGTTTGAGATCTGAAACTCCCAGAGCCCGAATCACGAAGTAAATCTCAGTCATTGATGTAGGAAGTTGAGATCTGGTCCGCAGACTTGAGCGGATAGATCTAAACCGTCTGTTCAGGAGCACCGTCAAGATCGTGAGATCGACGGTCGTGCTCCATTGCGGGGCCAAAACATGCTCGGGTCTTAATTTTTCATGAGTGGGCCGCAATTGAAACCACGGTTTTGGAGAAAGGACGCGTGGAGGCTCGTAGTGAATTGTGGGGCGAAAAGCGGGTTGCCCTCAAACCACCTATGGACACGCCCACAATCACATGGTCACGTGAAGCTTATAGCCCAAGGTCATATCATAAAAACAAGCTAGCGCTCACTAAATCAAGATCGGGAAGCACCTTTTTGATTAAGCGATTGGTCATTGTCGGTGGTCACGTGAAGGAAGAGGCTTAGAAGCCAAAGACAACTAGTTGTAACTGACAGAGATGACGAAGAGTTGGGACTGCCAGAGAAGCCAAGGAATCTCAATGTAACGCCCACTGATGATGAACTCATTCAGGATAACCGCCAGAGAAGACAGAGAGTTGTGATGATGATGAGAGAGAGGACTTGGCATGTGAAAGGAAGGAAGAACAGAGAAGAGGTTGGCAGTTGACTCAGGAGTGATGCTGTGAGTAGGAGGAGACGAAGTGAACAACCACAGAGAGCATAATTGTGGCGCAGTGAAGAGCATGCATGCGGAAGCATAGCGCATAGTATGGAAGAGGTAGCATAAAGAATTTAATGCAGAAGAGAAGTTGAACATTGGAGTTGCGCGTTGCAGGAAAGAGAGCAGAGCATAGAAGCAGAAAGATGCAGAGGCAGAACAGAGCATAGAAGCTGAAGGAGCCAGAGGAGACATGGAGGTGTAACAAACCATATTAGAGATAGATCAAGTAAGTAAATTTTTATATCCCAAGGTGGTAGGGAGGTGTTAGGGAGGACTATTGTCCTCAAAAGCTTCAAGTGGGTGCTTGAACATAGGGAGTTGTAGATTCCATCTGGTTGCAGCTTGAAAAACCAAGGTGGTGCAAGGGAGAACTATTATTCTATGTTATACAGGTTGGTTCCTGTGTGACAGGAAGTTGGTGCTTCCATCCAATTGGTGCTAGAACACTCAGGGAGTTGGTGCTTCCTTCTAGTGGGTGCTAGAGAAACCAGAGAGTTGGTGCTCTCGACAAGTTGTTGCTTGTAAAACAGAGGTTGTAGCCTCAAGAGGAGTTGGAGCTCATAAGAATGATAATGTACAGAAAATAAAGATTACTTATCATATCAAGAAGAAGAGGTTTTTCCCTTTATGGGTTTCCTCAGGAAATATATGTCTTTGTATATTCCATGTGTGTGATTGATGTCGAATATTCTATTGCTTACTTCTCTGCATTATTGTGATCGTCATTGAGTGTTCTGTAAAGAGTTTAAAATGGGCATAATTGTTTAATCACGGTGACAACTGATTCACCCCCTCCTCTCAGTTGTGCAACAATTGGTATCAGAGCCGGTTCCTTTTATCTAAGGGTAGATCCTAGAGCTTAAACATGACTAGCCATGAAGGAACTTCAACCAATAAGCCCCCCCTGTTCAATGGAACAAACTTTGCCTTCTAGAAAGTTAGGATGAGAACCAACATAATGGCTTTAGGTGCAAATGTATGGGATGTGGTAGAGACTGGTTATGTAAAGCCGATTGTACTAGCTAATAAGGATGACAAGCTAGAATTCAACTTCAATGCTAAGGCTATGAATGGTATTCTGAGTGGGCTTGTGGAAGCAGAATTTGTAAAAGTTATGCACTTAGAAACTGTCAAAGAAATGTGGGACAAACTCATTAGCAGTTATGAAGGTAATGAGAAGGTAAAGGATGCCAAGCTTCAAACCTATAGAGTACAATTTGAACAGCTAAAGATGAAAGAGGATGAAACTATTGGGAAGTACTTTCTTAGAGTTGAAGAACTAGTAAATGCAATGAAAGCACTTGGTGAAAAAATTGAGGAAGCCTCTTTAGTTCAAAAAATTCTAAGATCTCTGCCAGATAGGTTCAACCCAAAGGTTTATGCTATAGAAGAACTTAATGATCTAAAATCTCTGGCTTTTGATCAACTTTTAAGAATGTTGTCTGCATATGAAATGAGGATAGTTAAAGATAAACCCACCTCTAGAGAAGCATCATTTAAAGAAGATAAGAATGAGGGTTCTAAGACTGATGAAATTGAAGCAAAATTTGTGAGAAGACTAAAGAAAGGATTAGGAAAGTACCAAGGCAAATTTCCCTTCAAATGTTTTAACTGTGAGAAGATAGGTCACTTTGCATCTAAGTGTCCACACAAGAAATATGATCAGAATTCTAAAGGTGAAAAGAAGTACAAACCCAAAAGATTTGGTAAAAAGAAAAGTTTATGTGTAAACAATGATGACTCTTCAGAAGACACAGATAGTGACTCTTCCTGTGAAGATAAGATTAATGACTTTATGCTTATGGCCAAAGAGGATTATGATAATAAAAGCACAGGAAGTGATGTTGACGATGAAGAAGCTGTGGTTGACTTGGAAGGAGAACTGATCAGTGCTCTAGAAAAAATTGGTAGACTCAGATCTAAGAAGAAAAAGCAAAAACAATTGTTGATACAGTTCAAGAAAGACAATAAAGAACCTGATGAAGACTTTGCCCAGCTAAAAGTGGAATTAGAAGAGGCAAAGAAAATAGAGGACATTTTGAAACAACAATTATCAGAAAAGAAGGCAAGATGTGAAGCCGTGGAAGAAGAGGTAGTAAAAACTAGAAAATAGATGGAGAAGTTTAAAACATTATATCTCCAAAATCTTCCAAGCATTAAAGCCGTCATAGAACTAAACGACATTCTAAGCAAACAAAGATCTCCTTTGTTGAAGACTGGTTTAGGTTATGTAAATGGTTCAAGCAGAAAACAACCAGAAAGCAAAGAGCCAGTAAAGATGATCAAGTTCCAAGTCAATAGACAATCAGACCATGAGAGTACTCTGTCACCAAAAGCTAATAAAGACACGATGATCCCTGATAAAAAACAAAGAGATCATAAGATGGAGCAACAAATGCCAAGAAGAAGGCCATCCTTCAGGTACCAAAATTTCTTCCATGGTTATTGTTTTTATTGTTCTAATTTTGGTCATAAGATTGCAAATTGTCAAATTAAGTTTAGAGACATGCAACTGCGGAGGTCAAGAAATAAACAATCTTTACAACATAAAACTAAGCAACCAATGAATAGACAATGTAGCACCAATCACTTTGACCTACTGAATAATGAGCTCGAATGTTATAACTGTCATAACTTCGGCCACAAAGCTGCAAACTGCCATTTGAAGAAGTACAAGGCAGATCCAAGGATAAATCCTTTAGCTAGAAATGCCAGCACATGGAAAAAGAAAGATAGTGAAAAATGTGGTCTAGTACTTTCAACTCAAAAGCAAAAAGACCCCTGGTATATAGACAGTGGATGTTCTAAGCACATGAATGGAGAGAAGGATAAGTTTATGTCTATAAGTAAAAGAAAAACAGGAAATGTAACCTTTGGAAATGATGAACCAGGTAAAATCAAGGGTAAAGGGATGGTGAGTTTGAGTAATGGTAAAGGAAAAGCTCAGGATGTTCTGCTTGTAAATGGGTTGAAACATAATTTGCTCAGTGTAAGTCAAATGTGTGACAGAGGATGTGAAGTGGTGTTCAATTCCAAGGATTGTAAGATAAAGTATGTAAACTCAGGACAAGTGGTGGCTAAAGGCATAAGGACAGAAAATAATGTATATGTGTTGAAAGAAGACAAAGAAGAATGTCATCTAAGCAAACATGATGAAAGCTGGTTATGGCATAAGGGACTTGGACATCTAAACTTTGACCACTTAATCAAGCTGAAAAATCTTGAGGCAGTAAAAGATCTTCCAAGAACATCAAAGCCACAAGACTTTGTGTGTAAGCCCTGCCAAGTAGGAAGGCTAACCAGGACACAGTTTAAATCCAAGAGCTCTACTTCAACAGAGAAACCGCTCCAATTAGTTCGTATGGATTTATGTGGACCATCAAGATAGGAAGGCACAGGGAAGGAAAACTACTTTATGCTTATCATTGATGATTACTCCATACTTACTTGGGTTGCTTTTCTCAAAGAAAAAGCTGAAGAATTTAAGAAATTTAAAATATTTAAGGCTTTAACTGAGAATCAAACAAGCAAGAGGTTAAAGGCAGTAAGATCAGACATAGGAGAATAATTTATGTCAAGTGATTTCAAGGAATTCTATGATAAACATGGGATCAAGAGAGAATACACAATCCCAGGAACTCAACAACAAAATGGAGTAGTTGAGAGGCAAAACAGAACAGTGCAGCAAATGGTCAGGTCAATGATGAATGAGAAGAACATTGGTCAAACTTACTGGGTACAAGCAATACACACAACAATCCATTTTCTTAACAAAACCCACCTCAGACCACATAGTGACAAGACACCTTATGAACTGTGGTATGGAAGATCTGCTTCAATCAAACACTTCAATGTCTTTGGGAGTAAGTGCTACATAAAGAATAATAATGAAAACCTTGGCAAGTATGATGACATGGTTGATGAAGGCATCTTCTTAGGATATGCTACCAATGGTAAAGGATATATATGCTTTAATAAAAGATTGCATAAATTAGTTGATTGCATTGATTTAAAGGTTGATGAAGGAGTCCCAGTAAAAGAGGTAAGCAATATTGAGTCTACTATAGAGGACACAGATGAAACTGAAGATGAACAGGTCCAAGAATCAGATGGAGAAGAGACACCTAGACAAGAAGAGTTAGGACAACAATCAACATCAAATCCTTCCTCTAGAATTACTAAAAAGAATCATCCTGAAAGTTAGATAATTGGTGAGAAGGACAAAGGTGTACAAACCAGGAGAAGGATAATCAAAGACACCGAGCAATCACATATGGCCTTCATATCCATGGTGGAACCCAAGAACTTTAATGAAGCCAGTAAATACGTAAATTGGTTAAAATCAATGAATGAGGAATTGGACCAGATTGAAAAGAATGATAGTTGGGAACTCGTTCCTAGGCCAGCAAATAAAAATGTAATAGCATCAAAATGGGTCTACAAAAATAAGATGAATGAGCAAGGAAATATTGTAAGAAATAAGGCTAGATTGGTCTGCAAATGCTATGCTCAAATAGAAGGACTGGATTTTGATGAAACATTTGCACCTGTAGCAAGATTAGAAACTATTAGAATGTTTCTTGCCTCTGCTTGTCATAAACAGTTTAAAGTCTATCAAATGGATGTCAAGTCAGCTTTTCTAAATGGAGATCTAAAAGAAGAAGTTTATATGGAACAACCAGAGGGTTTCCAACTATCAGATAACCCTGACTTTGTCTGCAAGCTGACGAAAGACTTGTATGGGTTGAAACAAGCTCCTCGTGCCTGGTATTACAGACTCGATAAGTATCTTCAAGACAAAGGGTTCAAGAGAGGAACAATTGACAACAATGTATATCTCAAAACAAAGGGTAATGATTTGCTCATTGTGTTGGTCTATGTAGATGACATCATCTTTGGAAGCAATAATTCTTCATTGGTACAATGGTTTGCTTCTGCCATGCGATCTGAATTTGAAATGTCTATGATAGGGGAACTGTCATTTTTTCTTGGTCTGCAAATTACTTAGAGGTCTGAAGGATTATTTCTTTCTTAGGAGAAATATCTAAGAGAAATGTTGAAAAGGTAAATGGAAGATTCCACACCTATGAGCACACCTATGGTCACTGGATGCAAGTTAAGCAAGGATGATGACTCACCTGATGTTGATCAGAGTTCATA